>JAVTVY010018875.1:0-77534 GCA_036873755.1 Hanleya hanleyi | reverse complement strand
TTCAATTGTATGGAAACGCTTAAACTATTTAACATTGAGTAAATCATTGAAAATAAACACAAGGGAAGATTTGAGAGTGAAAAATAATCGATGTTAAAAGAAGCGCGGCACCTGGCAGTGTGAACCGGTATTTCTGTGAATGAAGATTGACAATCCAATGTAATGACGTAACGAAATTATTTTGATTTGATTTTTGTTCCACCAAAGTATATATGGGATGAAAATTATATTGATTTGAAATAGATGTACAAGATTTGAGTGGAGGGGGTATTAATATGGTCCGTGTTCGAGGACCTTTTATTTTTGAAAATAAACTGACAGGACTGATGAGTAAATTTTCCGATATAAATCAAGGTTTGCTTGTCTAGTTGGGTACCTGTGCACATGGGATACTATTATAAAATGTACTTCATATGAGATAGGTGATAACGCCTTGTGATTGCAGAATTTATCAACAGAATAAAACCAGATAATCGTTTAATTGTTTCAGAGATAATATTTTCAAATTGAGGTATAGAGGTTCTGTATTTTTGAACTTGGACGAAAATGTAATTATAACCTTTATTTTCTAAATCACCAATGATTTGATGTACATAATGTACGTGTTACCCCAGACAATTCTGCACAGTGACAGGAACGGAATTATCACACAATAATAGAGAATGCAGAGAGTTTTCCTGTTGAAGCAATCTTCAATATGGCGCAATATTCCAATATTGATATTCATGTTTTCCATTAGACAGTTGCAAAATACGCCAAGGAATTTAAATTGATCAACCCACTCAATGTTATTTCCGGAAATAAATAGTTTCAGCGGGATGAGAAATTTACATTTAGCCTTTTTTTATATTCAGAGTTTTTTTACTTGAAAACCAGTTAGTTGTCTCAGTTGTTAACTTCAAGAGACAACAATAGGCTTGGATCGTCATTTTAGAGAATAACCGATGTATCTTCTGCAAAAAAAGAGTCATTTTTAAAACATGCCTAGCTTCTATTATGTCATCGATATAAATAAGAAAAAGTATTGGACCCAAGATAGAACCCTGTGGAACTCCACATGATAATCGTTTAAGTGCATTGCAAACGTAAGCGCTAATCGACAATATTGATCAGAAAACCCGAATGATTGACTAGATCGGTTATCTTTCGCTTTAATGATTGGGTTTTATTTGAAAGAAAAACAATATCGCAAATCAGTCGAGAATCCTCCGAGATTTGTTCTCAGTCGAGAAAAACGATTAAAACCAATTGAAATAGTTCCACATTCGACTACGTCTAGCCTGGTACCCTGCATATAATGTTACATGCATCCGTGGTTACTTTTGTGGTACTCCAACATCCCCTCACTTTACATCACTAGCCAAAATAATCATGGGATTTATTATAAAAGTATAGTATAGTGAATCTCAGTAACGGTACCAAACCTTGCAAGATTAATTATTAATTATAAGTTATGCCCTGGTTTGAGATGATACCAACATAACTAAAAGATAATTAAGCAATGACACGGTCATTGCCAGAGTTTCTTGAGAAGAGGTCTGTATGGCTTATATGTGTGCTGACAAATAAACGGGGGTCATTGGCACCCCCTCCCCAGAAATTCCCATTAAAATCGGAATTAAAATACACATATCTTTGTGAATACTGATTTTTTTTCTGTATTAGTTGAACACATGTCGAAGATACAAGAGTTAGTTTTCCAATGTTATCAGATGAAATACTCAGTACTTGAATAGGTTAAAGTAAATGCCTTTGGAATTTTTAATGAACTTTAAATGCTTCTAATTTGAAACGAGCAGAGGAGGTCAAATAAGCAACATTTGAAAGTGTATTTTCCGGTCCCAGACTGATTCAATAATTGCGATCGATAAAAGAGCTGTTTTTCACTCTTCTGAATTTGAATTTAGGTGGGGAAGGGCGATTGAAATTGATCATTGGCAAATCTTCTTAAATCCTACGCACTAAAATTATTACTCCAAATTAATGACATATCTCTCTTACACCAGCGTGTTCTCATTCGGTGAATAACAGACACCTACATCAGAAGCATATTTCCAGGAATAATATATCAGTGTTTAATGTATTAGATAGTCCCGGGGAATTATTCCGAGTGAGTAAGTTAATGCTAAGTAGTAAATCACTGACACTTACTTGAAGTTTTGAATGGTAATTCTCATCATATTTGAAGCTTCTCGGCGACCATTTCATGTCCTCGTCTCCGACATTAATAAAAATAAGGCCCGGCACTCATGGTCTACCATTCACAATATCGGTATCAGTCGACATCCAAGTTCAAGCAATTTCCAATCAATGTTAATATGTTATAAGTCGCCATCTGTCCTCTCACAATGGCCTTTCACAAAGAACAATGATGTGGTCCCTTGCTCTAAAGTTGTAGATAAAACAAAGTTCTAGGTTTATTATTAGAATGTAATTGAAACATGAACCCGTCACCTTCAGTAATATTTGGGTAAATGTCACTACTCAAATTCTGGCATGGCTTGGAACTATGAGAAAACATGAATTTAGTGAGACATATTGGGAATGAAAAAATAATGATGGATGAACCAACCTTGTGACCAGGAAGACTTGATAGGCCCCTAACTGATAGCCCGATTGAACCATGTGGCGACCATGTAAATTTGTTCATCGTGAGCATAATCTGATAATTGTTCTAAAAGTATAGAATTTATGATTAGTGAACATATTTTGATCCAACTAATTCGAGAAAATATGCGCCAGATTGATAAATGGGTGACTGATATTCAATAGGCTGGCTTCTACAATTAATTCATTACCAGATTTATGACCCAATGTCTCCTATTCATTTAAACTACATTGATCTCTTGTAAACTGGAATAAAAGCAACCTCCAACCCATCTTCAGCATCAGGTTAATAATGTAATCCCGAAGCAATCTGTGGGTCGTAAAATCTCATTAGACCCTATGCTTCATTAATATGTGGAAATATGTACGCCAAGTACCACTAGTTAAAAATACTTCCCCATATTACAGCACAGTGAGGAATGGGATTGTTCAGCTGTGCCAAGTCTGTTATTATGTTAATAGAGAAAAGGCTCATTGCCAAGCGTCACAAGAGCTTACTCTACACATTGTACATGTACTTACATTGTACTAGGATCAACTGAATTACAACACATATAAGGGAAGTGGGAAGAGGTGCCGACATACTGACAGAGCCTCATGGCTTCACAGTATAGTCTTCCGGTTAACCTATTCCAAATCACATACCAAGAATCTAACGATTCGTGATATGTGTTGTATCTCAGGTACGCTTTTATTGTACCTGTTCATGTGGCAACTTGGATGATATGACCACACGGTCCCTAGCACCGGCATAAGCGGTATTAGATACAAATCTAGAGAGCTATGAAGATTTTTTCTCACTGAACTAATTCTCAGAATCTTCAACCGATTTAAACCACCTGGAAAAATAAAATTTAAATATCCACTTTGTCATACTGTACTGTAGATGAAACATTTCATGATGAAGACAAAAGAAGTGCCCACTTGAACCAATTATGGTAGTTGAATCTGAACATTTAATGCATGTATGTATGCAAATTGAAAACTGAAATAGTAATATCTTAACTGTCATTGATATTGGTGCAACATTTGAGGTCAAAATTAAAAATAAAGTTTGTTTTGCGTTGGATCACATGACCATATAGGTTCCAGTTAGGAACACTTTGCCATCTAACATCTTTGAAATATCTCACAACATATCAACCGGGTTTTGGTATACAGCTTAGGCTATTGGGGCATACGATCTCACAATTTCCAAGTTAAAGCAATACATGAGGCCGTCTATAATAATACTCAGCATAATAATGAGGGACGAGTGTAGGTTTACCCTCGTGAACTTGTAAAACTAAATACACACATGGAAAATACACGTGTTTAACCATTCAGTGGACAGCAGGACATCTAGAAGTTATCTTGTAAATCACCTAGATTATTTATCAGCTACATTTAGCAATAACTCCGTAAAGTTATCTCATGTGGTTCCAAATTTATTGGCTTGATTACTTAGAATTTTGTTTGGTCGTCGCTATATAGCTGAAATATTGCTGAACGCGACATTAAACCTTAATTCTCTCTCTCTCTCTCTCCAAATTGGACTCCAACTGTTGCTGTATGAAGCTGGTCAGAGGTAATATAGCATGATATTCTAGTGTAAATATAGCACGGTTAGCCTCAGAAGATTGGATTTGACTATGGTATGTAGACATTCTATTACCAGAGTGCCTGGTAACTTAAAATTGATAAGGAGCCCGGATGTAGAGAGATTAGGAGTCGGACCTGTTTACACTTCGCTCCGAGAAATTTGTCTAATTCTGCGGATTTCAGCTGATGTTAGCTCTGATTTTTGTGAAAGCACCTGTGGTGAAATTTTGAAATTATTTCTCAGTTTCTTGCTGTTCAGGGCGTTTTTGTCTTTGTCGGTTTGGCCCGGCTTGGGAAAGCAGAGGTCTGCCATTACTACCGTCTCGGTCTTTCTGACTGAGAGGGTCGGCGGATTGTTTTCTGTTTTTCCCTTCTTTTCTCAGTTTGTTCGCTGGTGTATATATTTCCTTGTTGGTTTGGTTTAGTTTGTATTTGGCTCGTTTTTCGTTCGGTTGGCTTAGGTAGATTTGCACACGTTTGTGTTTATCGAGGTGGGCTATATACATGTACATAAGGTATATAGCCGTACGTTCTAGGCTACCCCTCAGAATACAGGTTTTGCCCTGGTTTTTGTTCTCTGTTCTTTTGTTCCTCGGCAACTAGTACGACCTAGAGCTGGGCTATTGTTCTGCATAGACCTGGGGTTCTCTTAGGGAGAGTGTATTGTTTACTGACACTGGTTGTAGTATACACCTTCGGGGTGAGGCGCCCTCGGGGGTAGTCATTGTTTACTCTGTGGGAGAGCACGCTGTTGGGGTGTGTGCGTGTAGCTCTTTGTAGTTGTAGTGAGACTTCCTAGTGGGACTTTTTTTTTTACTAACTACTACTATGACGTTTAGAAAGTTTGATAGACCATTGCGCCTAAAATTCCTAGGCTTACAGAATATGAATGAAATTGATACATACCACGAATTGAAAGACATTGTTGGATCAGGACGGTCAGTCCTTACAGGTCTGGTACAGGTATCAACTACCCTGTAGAACGCCACACTAGCAAATGAAATTCCCAAAATTCGCCTAATGCTGGCAGGCATTCGCGTTGGAGATCAACGTGGACATTTTGAGGAAATAGAACCAAGGAAATTGCTGTACAGATGAAAGGACCATGCGACTTCCCAGATTCTGCGATTAGAACTGCATTTGAGCTCTATGGTGGTGATCTCTCTATAGAAAAAGAGTTATATTCGTTTGATACAGAGTTTGAGACAGGAGTTCGAAGAATTTGGATGTCGAGATTCAAACGTACTCTTCCTTCTTCTATTTTGCTCCCTGTATGTTATATAATTCAAGTGAAACATGTTATACTTGTGGATCAGAGGATCACATGAACTCGAAGTGTCCTTTAAAATATAAAAACGTAACTTGTCATGAGGAAGGACACTTTAGAAAAGGTACAATGAAATGAAATGAAAGAACAATGAAATAAATGATTCCTTAGGTCGTCGTCCTGTCCCGCTCGCAGAAGTTCGAAAAGAACTTTATGCAGAGGCGCTCAAGCAGAAAGAAAACATTTGTCAGCTGGGGAGTCTCAGAGCGGAACAGTGGACGTGTGGAAGACGGTAGGTCCTGATGGCAAGGCCATCAAAGGAAAAACAAACAACCGTGACCAGGGGTTAGACTCCGTCGGAAGAACCGAGAAAACCACAAAAGAGAACGAGAAAACCTCAGACCACTACGCGTCTCTCGTTGTCGAGATGGACGAAGATTGTGGTTCGGAGGATGAAGATGTTGTCATTGATAGTGAGGTTTGCGGTGGTGTGGATGCCGAACCAGATGATCAGAAGTCCGGTGATCAGAAGTCTGCTTCTGATCTGACTGAAAGTGTTGACATCGCATTGACTCCGGGAGATGTTGCCTCATCTTAATTGAAGAGTGACAACTTACCGGATACTGGTCGTGTGTCGGGTCAGGATGCACCTGTGTAGTCTGTTGATTCGTTCATTAGTCCTATTCACTCTGGTGTAGATTTAAACTTTACACCAAATGAGGATATAATGAATGAACTCACAGATGATGAAAGTAATGAACAGTCTTATCACGAATCGTTAGATTCTTGGTATGTGCTTTAGAATAGGTTAACCAGAAGACTATACTGTGAAGTCATGTGGCTCTGTCAGTATGTCGGCACCTCTTCCCACTTCCCTTATGTATTGTAATTGTACTGAAAAGCTACCCCGAATCAGGAAAAGGAGAAAACCGTAGAACTCGAAACCGGCACGGAGCCTAAAATAGTCGATACTACCTTCAACGAGTCATCTGTGCTTTCTGATGAGGACTATGTTGATTGTAATGAAAGCCCATTGAAAGGCGAGACTTCCTTGAGAGAGAGAGATATTTATAAGAGGAAAAGTAAATAAGAAGAGAGAGAACTAATGAAAAATACAAAGAAAGATAAAAAAGAATTACCCAAAATAAAGCGACCTTCGACAAGTTAACCTTATACATCTTGGCTTGGGCAGTTTTGTATTATATTTCTTTATACAGACTAAAAATGACTCAGTCACCAACTATCATTCAGTGGAACTGCAGAGGAGTTTGGCCAAATTTGAATGAACTCAAATTATTAACTAAAGATTATGAACCATCAGCTTTTTGTCTCAACGAGACCTTTCTGAAGAAAGCAGATAAAGATAAATTTAAATTTCGCCAATACACACCTTATCATACCTACGCTTTAGACGAACATGGAAAAGCTACAGGCGGCGCTTCAATATTGAGTAAACGGATGTTTTACGCAGTCCTGTTGATTTAGTGACAGATTTACAAGCTGTAGCAGTTCGTATTACCTTGAATTCTGTTTTCACATTATGCACAGTGTACATACTTTCTTATGGTAGTCTCCGGCTTAGTGAACTTCAGGATCTTTACGATCAACTCACAAAATATCCTCTGGGATAATGAAGACAATTGTAAAGGTAAAATTCTTGAAAATTTTATATCAAATAATTATTTGTGCATTTTTAATGATGGTTCTTATACACATTTGTCCTCATCTCATAGAACATATTAAGCATTAGATATCTCACAGTGCGACCTTCCTAGTCTTGAAGAATTTACTTGGTCTGTTCATAATGCCCTTTGTGGAAGTGATCAATTTCGCACTGTCCTAAAAGCTGTTCATTCAGCTGATGACCCTCATTTCACAAGGTATAATTTCAAGAAAGAAAAGCTTTGTTCACAAAAACTACAAGCAGTCTCTTTCGCTGATTTTCCAGGTCCTATAAATTTATTCTCAGATATGCTGATAGAAATTGCCAACCAGACCATTCCCACATGTTCAGGATTGCAAAGAAGCAAGAAAATGTAGGAAGAAAGCTGAACGATATTTCCGCAGACATCCTAATCCTGAAAATTTGAAAGGTCTCAAGTTACAAGAGCTAAAGCTCGTGGAGACATGAAACAGAATAAACGTGATTCTTGGAAAAATTCTATTTCTACGGTCAATACACATACTACCATAACGAAAGTTTGGAATATGATCCAAAGGATAAAAGGTAAAAGCTCCAAAGTAGAAATTGCAAATAAATTAGGCAAAACAATTGCCAAAACTCTTCGTCAGAAAATTATGTACCTTAATTGCAATGTTTCCATAAAAAGGGAAGAGAAAATGAAATTAAATAACCCTCCGGTAATCATGAAAGCTATAACGCTATGTTTACAATTGAAGAACTAAATGCTTTTCTCACGAATACTAACTATTCTGCTGCAGACCCTGATAATATTCATTATCAGCGTTTGAAACATCTACCGGAATCTTCTCTAGAAATCCTATTACGCATATTCAATAGACTTTGGATAAGAGAAGGCTTTCCACCTTCATGGCATAATGCCATAGTTATACCAGTACCAAAGCCTGGCCGTGACCATACAGACCCTGATAATGTCTGTAAAGCAATGAAACGCATGATAAATGATCGCCCTGTTTGGCTCCTAGAAACTGAAAAAAACTTACTGATATTCAAGCTGGTTTCGGTAAAAATAAAAGTACTCTTGATCATTTAGTCAGATTAGATTCGTATGTTACGAAAGCTTTCGCCAAGAATGAACATGTGGTTTCTATCTTTTTTTGATTTACAATTGTAGCAATTTTTTATTGTAGCCTATGATACTACATGGAAATACGGGATTCTGAAAGATCATCAAAATATGGCATTAAAAGCCGGTTTACCCGTTTTTATTTTCAACTTTTTGAATGATAGACAATTCCAAATTCGTTCGGGTACAATTATGTTTGATCATTTTGATCAGGACCAGGGTGTCCCACAGTTCAGTATTTTGTCTACTGCTCTGTTTAGAATCAAGATCAACAGCTTGGCTGCAGTTCTGAATAAATCAATTGATGGTTTACTTTTTATAGACGATTTCAACATATCGTGTAGTGGGAAAAGTATACACAATATTGAAAGAATATTGCAACTTTGTCTAAACAGAATTCAGAAATGGTGTCTAGAAAATGGCTTCAAATTCTCCAGAGCTAAGATATATTGTATATACTTTTGCAGAAAATATTTCCAGCACAAAGTTCCAGTACTTACATTAGATGGAAATGAAATCAAAGTGGTAAAAGAGGTCAAATTCCTAGGCATATTGTTTGACCAACGAATAACATTCAAATCGCATACAAATTGCATGAAAGCCAAATGCCCGAATGCTCTAGACTTTTTGAAAGTAGATGCCAGCTATAAGTGGGGAGGAGATCAATAAACTCTTCTTCGTTTATATCGATCACTTGTTCGTTCCAAACTTGAGTATGTTTCTATTGTTTTCAATGGTGCAAGCAAGTCAAACTTAGCAAAGCTAGATCCTATTCTCCATCAAGGACTCAGACTTTGGCTCGTTGTGTTCAGAGCATCACCTTAAGAAAGCTTGTTTGTCGAAGCAGATGAATTTCCTTTAGAACCTCGAAGAATTAAACTATCGCTGCAATATATCACAAAATTGCGATCGAACCACTCAAATCCTGAATATAACTGTGTTTTCAACCCTAGTACGCAGATTTCTTTCTAAAGAAATCCTCGATTATTCCACCTCTTGGAATCCATATGAAACCACACACTGTAGCAGCTGGTATGAAAGGTAGTCAAGTTTTACCTGACGAGTTCTTGCCAACTCCACCATGGCAGTTAGCCAAACCAGAAGTAGATATTTCACTGACGAAATATAAAAAGCCAAAAACGAGCCAGGTCGTGTATACACAAGAATTTGGTCTACTGAGAGAAAAATACAGATCACATATGGTTACAGATGGTTCTAACGATGGTGAAAGAGTAGCGTGTGCTACTGTCTGTAGTTCCAAAAGTAGAACTTATCGTCTACCAGGTAAAAGTTCCATATTTACTGCAGAGGCAAGAGCTCTATTACCAGTTTTAGAAGGGATTGGGTGCACTAGAAGGAAAAAATAGCATATTCTCAGATTCACTATCATGCCTTCAAGCGATTAAAAGTGAAAATTCAACTCATCCCACCATCTTGAAAATTCTACAATTATATGACATTAGATTTGATCAACAGATAGATTTTGTTTTTTGTTGGGTGCCTAGTCACGTTGACATCAAAGGCAATACTGAATCTGATAAAATGACTAAAGCAGCTCTGGATAAAGAGGTTGATCCTGTTGGAATCCCATACAGCGATTTCAGACCATCTATCTGCGCTTATGTAAGAAAGCTGTTTCAATCTTTATGGGATACTATGGATAATAACAATCTTCACGAGTTCAAAAAAACTGTTCATTATACACATCTGAAGTCAGAAACGTTTCGATCAGGCCATGATTAGACGATGTGGGATCGGTCATACACGATTACCTCACGAATATTTACTAAAACAGCAGCGGGTTCCAATGTGCCATGAAGATCTCACGGTGAAACATATTCTCATAGACTGCATAGATTTTAAGATTGTAAGAGATACTTTCTATCGAGCAGCTACGCTGGAAGATCTTTTTAACCGAGTAAAAGAATATTGTATTTTAGAATATTTGAGAGAGATTGGTTTGTTGTACACAGTTTAATGTTTGTACCTGTTTTAACGCATTAGTTTACTGAGTTGTTGAATTGAATACTTAGAATTTTGTTTGATCGTCGCTATATAGCTGAAATATTGCTGAATGCGACGTTAAACCTTAATTCTCTCTCTCTCTCTCTCTTAAAATTGATAAGATTATAGCATGTTCGTTTTTAAACATGGCTATTCACTTTCATTTTTTGGTCAAACTTAGCCTTGGCTCAGGAAAATAATAAATCATTGAGGGAAATACCTGGGATGCAAGTAAATAACCGAAAATGTAGTACATATGTATCTAGAATATAGTATTTTTATGGTCAATTTTATGAATGTACCACATGCGCCTGAAGGCATGAATGGTGTTAAACTTAGCAGGCTATGTTGAATGAATCCGCTCTTTCCACATTAATCCTTGGACTTTGCTATCTTGCCCCAATGGCAGCCACAGGTGCACTGGCACGTGGTCACCGCGTGAGCTCCGGGTCGTTCTCATGATGTCTCTCCTATATCTTTAACGCGGAGCAGGTTTTTTAAACTATTGATAACTGGGGCAAATATGATAATATGGATCAAATATTCCTAATATTTCAAGGAAGGTCCAATAAGCTAACATAATTTATGATAATTTTGTTGACAGTTTGTGACAAATATGTTGCAACATATTCTATACAAATATTTCATCAGTTCTACATTGGGTGACAACAATCCTGTTACAACAACAACAATGTTACCCCTTACAACATTCCCCCTACAGCACAGCAGAAATGGGATGTGTGTTGAGGATCACTCAATCCCCCCACACACACACACAATCTTTCCATGGTCAATACTGACAGTATAATACTTCACCATAATATAATTCACTCGCCTGTGACTGCGTGTTCCAAGATCCTTTCATTTGCAATGATGTACTCAGCCCATGCACAACAGTCCATGCCTTCAGAGAATGTGTCGTGTTGTCGAAACTCGCTTTTTCCAGAGATGGTCTCCTAGCTGTGGTTCTCTAGATTTAAATAGTGACGAGGTTCCCTGTAGACCCAGTTAAAGGCACACCATTTCCTCTTCAATGATTCCTCTGATCAACAAAGTAATAGTGAGCTAGGGAAGCCAACTTAAGGCCGATTTGAACCATTCTGCAGCATCGGAATTCTGACGAGCACATTGTTGTTGTTCTTACTGTTGTGGAGCGTTACGAATTTCTTAGCTTATAGAAGGTGAAGATTTACGGTGACTACTACGATGACGTTCGTGAAAGCCGTGTACGGTCATGGTAAAGTTGATAGTAAACTTCGTCCGATGTCTAAAGGTGACCGTAAGTTACGATCTTTAAAGCAAGTATGCCCTGTGCAATTAGCTAAATGGTCATTAACGTAATCAGACGAGGCCACCACCGTTTCCTGTCGATTTAGAATAACTACATGGTTGATTGCCGGAAATGTCGAATAGCTTCTCTGTTGAGGTATTTAGAAATGATTCGGAGATATCACTAACAGAAAAATAGAAATATAAGTTGTAGCAATAACCCAGAATTTCATAATAGTGCCTAATAGTGGGAGATCGATGGGCGAATCGATTTCATCTTCCGCAAAAATCGGTAGTTGCTACAGCGGATGAATAGGAGGAGCTTCCCCATTGTGCATCTCAGCCATATTATAATGCACAAAACTAAAAATAAAAATCACTAACGTGAGAAAAATAATAAAATAAATTGTCAAAATATTGACAATAGGACTCGGACCAGTCAACAATCGTGCTGTATTATCTATTATCTATTTTAAACAGTTGGCTTATTTGCGAAAGTCGTTGGAGGATCCTGCCAATTACTGCTATACAAACGTCACATGTATAGTTCACCCAGAAGCCGTGTCCGTGCTCATTTCATTTACCTGGGGGTATTTCGGCTTGAGCACGATGAAAGGATCCTCTCAAATGTAAACTAACTTCGTCCTTATTGTTTCGTCGGAAGGAAAATTGTTGAGCTTAGTGCTTAGATCGAAGCGGAGCTGGTCCAGAACTGGGAGATCAATAATCACACCAAATCAATAATGACAGCGTTCAAAATCATATCTCTGTCTTCTAATTGTAGAACTCGGACATGAATGTACTTTTTAGCCAATGAACCCAGAAGTCGGTGGACAGATTGAAATGACATGGCCTCGGCTTTCTCCTGGGGAATTCTGAGTTTGTCAACGAACCAAGGAAGAGCAACTTTGTTTCTTTCCCCGATTCACTAGAATTTCCAGCAAAGCCCTTCACAACTAGGTTCCATTTTCGACCCCAAAGGTGTAACTTGATTCTCTTGATCCTCTCTTGTACAATATCAGTACGAAGTTTAGACAAAATCGTCTCCCTATATTTCATCATGAAACAACGATTTCATCGAGTCTTCAACACCAATTCCGCCTCTTTCTGATTGCACTTACATTGGTTTTCAGGGTCTCAAGTTCAATTCCTATGCAATTTCGCGAAACAATGTATGAGTTGTCACAGTGAAACAGCTCACCAATTACCAGTATGCGAGTTGTCAGAGCATTTCCATCATAGCTCTCTAGATTTGTATCTAATACCGCTTATGCCGGCGCTAGGGGCCGTGTGGTCATATCATCCAAGTTGCCACATGAACAGGTACAATAAAAGCGTACCTGAGATTCAACACATATCACGAATCGTTAGATTCTTGGTATGTGCTTTAGAATAGGTTAACCAGAAGACTATTCTGTGAAGTCATGTGACGCAGTCAGTATGTCGGCACCTCTTCCCACTTCCCTTATATGTGTTGTAACTATATACGGTTTCCCACAGTCCATATCGGTTTGAAGAATTTCACGGACATCGACATGTCGGTCAATATGGAGGCCGCCATATTGATTGGATTTTCTGCATTTTCAGAGTCCTCATTCATAATGTCTAAATTGCGTATTCTCGAACTCATAAATAACCGAATTAATCAGATATGTCAATATTAGAATGCAATGGCCATTCGTAACATTGATAAAGACGGATTTATTAGAGGACTAAACTAACGTTGGTAGTCCGCGATAATGTGAGGCTTTCTCGATTGGTGAAAACGTCAATCGAAATATACGTAACAAAAATATAAAGGCCTGATAAATAAGTGTAGGTGTATCACATAGCTTTCTTTCATTTGATGTGAGAAATGGCTATTTCACATGGTGTACATAAATTCACAAAACATAAAATATAATAGGACATGTAAAACTAAGACGACAGTACAAACAAAACGATAAATCATCCATACAGTAATTACCTAAATCACATATATTATGCCAGAAACAAGTCTATAATTAACGATAATAAATCTATATAATTGACATAAAATTATTGACTTGTATATTTGGTTGGTTGTTGTGCAAAATGCAATTGTGCAGAATATTTATTAGTTTTCATGCCATCCATCTATCACTCAATCGTGTTTGTTTGTCTGGCAACTTGGACATTTTCATTCGCGTTGGTTGCTGGAGTAGATTTATGGCAAAACAGTATACCAATGGAGATATAGTTCATAATTGTATGTATCTGGAATAGCATTCCAAGTTCTTGGGTTGTTCGGGCAAAATTCCCCCCCCCCCCCCGCTCCATTAATCGAATTTCCACTCTCCGACTGACAATTATATTTTTATTGTGGGAATTACATGTTTGTACCTAATCAATAGAAGTTTATTTCAAAACTACCCCTTTTACATTGGGGGCAAGCTTTCATTTCGAGTAAAACATATTTACGACATTAGATTTGTTGAAATAATTACTCGTCGAAGATATACTGGTCACACAAAAAACAATGAACGATTACAAGCGTCTAGTCCGTCATTCATAATTCAGCCGTCGTCCATTAGAGAATATCCGCGTCCATAATCCAAAGACCTATTCCATATTCCATATAACAGTATAAGCACAAAATTCAAAAAGACAATCATAGTATACATAAACGTTTTGTGGCTTGTTTCCTGCAAGAGAGAAGCGGTCAACAGTTTTCAATGATGCCGGCAAGACATCATGATGTTCCAAAAATATCAAATCCGTATCGCTGATCAGTATTCTTAATCCATAATATTCGTTGTGAAGTCGTCATCTAAAGAATGATGTATCTCAGTCACGCTTTGATTGTGACTGTTCATATGAGTATCATGAGGATCTTGAAGTACATGGGTTCATACGGCCCCTAGCCCCGGGTTAAGCGGCATTAGACACAAGTTACGAAACGTAGCGCCATAGATCTTGCACGCACTATATAGACATATATTGATGACAATACACTTTGTCACGAATCTTGATTAAGATTAGATTATAGGATACCGCATTGCACATTCTTTGAATCTTCTTCATCAGGCAACTGTATCATTTTTTGCTAAGCATTTGCTCGTATATTTTGCCATTTGCGCCCAAAATAGGCTAACGGTACAACACAGATTAATGACGAATGACAAACTGAGCAATGAATAATGATAGATACTTGATCTCAAAATATGAGAATGAATGTAAATGTAATTCAAGTTTTCGAAAGCTTTAAACCGATATGCCAAGTTCCTCACGACCACAACATAACACATCGAAAAATACAAAAGCCAAGCTGTTAAACGGTATGTTGCTTTATGTACATGTATGTTAGTCGATTTGAAATTCTAACGTAAGACCTTTTCGATCCATTGATGCTCGCCTATAACCACTTATCATATGTTCATTTGCTGTGCTGGTTCTTGTTCTGTTTCGTATGCAACCATTTGTAATTTTGACCATATGTGAATGTTGGTGATGTGGTTGTTTCAAACGTGTATATCACCAAACCTGTTAAACAACATACATGTATTGTTTTCAACTCTACATTTGTGTTATGTTTTATCACTATATATAGTTACTTTATAATCGAATCAGAGTGTATCGACAACAAATAAATACACCTACACTCAGACTTCTCTATGACCACATATAGGAATGTGCCAACCACCTGAATATTAAGGCTTCCATTTTGGAAACTATAAACTGAATATTCTTCTAGGAGACTACAGATGGAGCAAAATATATGTTTGTGATAGAATGGGATACATTTATTTTAATATTTATTGTTTACCTGTGACGGGTGAGCTAAATACTGAATAGTGAAGAACGCCAACCCTTTAATTAACCAGAATAAATGATTTCATTGTAAAAAATAAAAGTTTTTTTTAACCTTCATCAACTTTTAAAAACCAAAGCGGTAGTATGAGACATACAGTTTCACATCAGAAAAGTTATTCCATATCTGCAATAGTGTGCTATGGCAATTAATTAATGTTGTAATTCACGTAATTGTTCGTATAGTTATCCTTTAATATGCACCGATTATTACTTGTGAATCGTGTTAGAGTTGTGTAATATAATTCATTTGTTGGTGGTCCCTGTTAGACAGTTGGAGATCCTAATTCCGTGAAGTGAATCGATTCAAAGAAGATATTATAATTTAGATTTGTTGATCATGATTTCATGTTCATGTTTTTTTGAAAAAAGCCGTTAATTATATATAGTTTTTGCTCAAATTTTGCATTCTACACCAGTCCTATATCTCTACAAAAATGAAGCGGGCCTTCGCTCCCGTTAGTGATCACCATTTCGACATTGCAAACTATCCCCTTCTGGATAGTGACATTCCAGTGCGACCTGCATATGGCATATAAATATAACGCCTAGTAGCATTTGCTGGATCCTGGGTGAAATGTGACGATTTTAAACAGCCTTACAAGACATTATTGCATAAACTTATACAACAGGGCTATACCACTAAGCGCCTCCACTTACAGTTTCTCAAGTTTTGCCGGAACATATCGCATGCTGATAGCAAAATACGAGCGTAGCGTGCAAGATCTATGACGTTACGTTTCGTAACATGTATCTAATTTCGTTTAATCCGGGACTAGGGGCCGTATGATCCCATGTACTTTAAGATCACCATGGCGTTCATATGAACACACACAATCTAAGCCTGACATTCTCTAGATAACGAATTTACAACGAAAATCGTATGGATTCAAAATACTGATTAGAGATACGGACTTGATATTTGTGGAACATCACGATGTCTTGCTGGCATCATTGAGAGTTTAACTGCATCAGTCTTGCAGGAAACTAGCCAATGTTTATGTATTCTGTGATTGTTTGTTTTTGTTGGTTTATTTGAATTTGGTGCTGACGCCGTTATATGGAATAGGTTTTTGGATATAGACGCGAAAAATCTTACTACCAGGCCCGGAGGGTCATTATGGCCCCTCCACCAAACTTTCTACTCTACATGTATATCCGGAAGAACAAGAAACTGAGAGCTGATACTCCATGAATTTATAGCCTATCATACATTGGAGCCATTTTTAGCCTATTTGCATACCTCGCGACCACATAATCATGTGTAAATTTTAAATTGGCGGCCGTGCGGAGTGCGGGATGGCGACCGTGCGGGATGACCTCAAAGCGATGCTGTCGACATTTATCTAAAAAAATCTCTTTTTCTGCGAGGAAAAGTGGGCAAAAGCTATTTAAAAAGATTTATTTACTAATTGCTCATGCGGTGTTTTCGAAGCGAACATATACATTTGACCAAGAAATCGACCAAAAATGCGCAATGACGTCAGTCAGTAGTCATATCACAGAAAATGTGACGTCATCAAAGTGGCCATCTTGGATTTTTTGTTTTTACATTTTCAAGTAGCGCTTGACCCAAGGGTGTATTGTGGTAACTTTCAGTCCCGTAACTCAGGTCAAGGGGTAGCAAAAATATTTAGGCGGGGGGAGACATGCCAAGACAGGTCCAAAAAGCCCTGGCCATGATAGGGTTAATCGTTCTTACTTCTGCCCCATTCATTAATTTCCTATTGATAATGGCCATATTTCACTCTATTATTGTTCATCTGTTTTTTTTCACGTACGGTTCTTCATTTGTATGTAGCCTAGTTTTCGCCTGGATATCCTTGTTGTACATTATAAGTTATACCAGTGTCTTGCGTTGGTATACAGGCTGATATTTCGTCGAGAAGATAAATATTTTCACGAGCCCGAAGGGCGAGTGAAAATATTTATCTTCGAGACGAAATATCAGCCTGTATACCAACGCAAAACACTGGTATAACGAATTTATCACATTGAAGAGCTATTTTCCTGGTTGGTTTAACATATATCACCAACTCGAAAGAAAAACAGGCATATAACTCAACGTTGAACAACGTACGGATGATCGTGAGTCGGACAGGCAAAGTGCTTCGATCTGTTTTCGATTTGTTCCGCGATGAACAATAAACTGGATGAAATACTTAGCTGACATTCTGACGTCCCTGTTTATGTGGCATATAAAGCTTTGGATGATAATTTATTTCTTATCTTCATCCGCAAATATGCAATTTGCGTCGCACAACTTGTTCCAGTGGCGGAACTCGCCCATACAAACTCGCGCAGACAAATTCGCCTGAAACAGGCTTTGTGTGCAGGTGTTTCACGCGCGTCCTTGACTGCGTTGGTATATGAGCACGCGCGATCTTGACAGCATTGGTATACGAGAATTCTGAATTGGTATACCAACGGTGGATAACGAAGAATTGTAATACGGTGTAATGCACTATGGTAATTAACCAATCAAAACCCTACAATTTACTCTGAAATGTGATAAGTACTTGTATTTGCCTGGTTCGGCAGATGTATTCTTTTCATGTGACCGTTGTGTCCGTTGTGATTGGGCAGCTGCCTGGAACCGAAAAAAATCTGGTTTGAGTCATTTGGCGCCGCATTTTCACATTTATATTACTCTGATAAATCCCATCAGAGGAACAGTTCTTTCGTGGCATACTTATTGTCTCTGTCTGACACCTTTCCGTCCATTATAATGGTTCCTTCGGGTGCGTACGATAGTCAATGAGTCAATATTTCTGTTATCAGAATTATTGGGATCTTTATTATGGCACCGATGTAATGGAAGATCTACAAGCCACAGTTTTTCTCCGAGATTGTTTTTTTGGCTTTTATTCCTCCTCATATGCACATATCATAATGTACCATAAACTCACCGATATTAGACAAAATCGGCATTTGTATTTCATACAAGACATACTAGAATCCTTATACCATCAAACCCTGCCCGTGAAATTTCCCACATTGTTACAGAACAGACATTTTGTGTTATCGAATATCGATAAAGTATAAATTATTACTGCTGCTTTTGGTACTTTTGTGTGAACAGCAATTTTCAATGTATTTTAAAAAAACATTAATGGCCAGCCATTTACTATTGGCTTCCTTCTTTTACGCCGGTTATCTGTGAATCGATGCGAAGTAACCGAATTCAGCGCGAATTCTCGTGTAATTCAAACGCAGAATTGGTCTTACTTGATCTTCGATTACGTGTAATCGCATTTGTCGTTTTCCGTTGTTTGCCTTCTCAAAGATGCCAGCCGACATAAAGTGGTGAAGGAATACGATATATTATATCTAGAGATACATCGGTAGATAATGATTTATTACCATTTCCGTGGAAGACGATTGTAATTGCCTAATGTTTAGCTTCGTCTATGTCTGCATTTGGTCATTCTTGCGTGTCTCGAACCACTTGATTCCCCCGTGATACGGCTTGCTGATGACCGACGCAAGATAGACGTCACGGAATCAAAATGGCAATCCAACTTCTGCGTACATCCTTGAAGAATATCACATGTTAACCAACCCAATTTCATACGAGACTAAGCAGAAGCTGAGACAGCGCGGACATTGTATATTTGCAATCTAGCCAATACAACTATCAGTCAGTTGTCAGATTTGATGGCTAGAACTTGTAACCAGTTCATTGGTATCATGGGAAAGTTCATGTCCTCAGACCACTAACAAAAATGGTCTCGATTGGTTAACCCCCTTACGCAACCTCTGCCAAAGAAGAGAATTTATTTTATTTATGTGTCTGCCTCTGTTGCGACGAATAATCGAAGACCACTGGTGGGTGTTTGGAGTATGATATGTGTTGAGTTTTGTTGACAAGTGAAGAAGAAATGCCAATACCTAGTTTTAAGTTTACAAGCGTCTGATCCGTCATTCATAATTCTGCCGTCGTCCATCAGAGAATATCCGCGTCCATAATCCAAAGACCTATTCCATATTCCATATAACAGTATTAGCACCAAATTCAAAAAGACAATCATAGTATACATAACCATAGGCTTGTTTCCTGCAAGAGAGAAGCGGTCAACAGTTTTCAATGATGCTGGCAGGACATCATGATGTTCCAAAAATATCCAATCCGTATCGCTGATCAGTATTCTTAATCCATAATATTCGTTGTAAAGTCGTCATCTAAAGAATGATGTATCTCAGTCACGCTTTGATTGTGACTGTTCATATGAGTACCATGAGGATCTTTAAGAACAAGGGCTCAGACGGCCCCTAGCCCCGGCCTAAGCGGAATTAAACACAAGTTACGAAACATAACGCCATAGATCTTGCACGCTACGCTCGTATTTTGCTATCAGCATGCGATATGTATCGCCAAATTTGAGAAACTTTGAGTGGAGGCGCTTGGTGGTGTAGCTCTGTTTTATAAGTTTCTGCAACAATGTCTTGTGACGTTGATTAAAATCGTCAAATGCTACTAGGCGTGATATGTATACGCCCTATGCGGGTCCCACTGGAATATTACTGTCCAGAAAGGGATAGTTTACGATGTCGAAATTGTAATCATCTCTTTTGTCATACAGTCGACGAGAGAGAAGGCCCGCTACATTTTTATAGAGATATAGGTCTAAATATGATGTGCCTGTAGGGTTATCTGTGGTTTCCTTCAAATCCAGTGAAGGTGGATATATATCCTTCACTGCGTCATTTATATAGCGATTATCCACAGCGAGAAGATCGTCTATATAGCGTTTGGTGAATGAGAAGGAACGGGCTTTGAATGGATCGGTTTTTGAAAGCGCCTGCATATAGTCATATTCATAAGAGAACAGATATAGGTCAGTCAATAGGGGTGCACAATTAGTACCCATTGGAATACCTATATGCTGTTGATATATTGTGATGCCACATTTCACAGAGATATTTTTAATGAGAAATTCAAGCAACTCTATAAACAAAGAAACATCCCATGAATGATATCTCTTCTATGTAGTAGAGCTGAAGAATGCTTTATGGCTTCCGACATTAATATATCTACGATCAGTTTTCTTGAACACAGACACTATTAATGAAGTTAGACGGTCAATAAGGTCCTGATGAGGGATTGTAGTATAGAGAGTCGAGAAATCCCATACATGTCTGTACGATATGTGACCTTTAGCATCAAGTTTTTCCGTAAGACATTTTGAGTTTTTTAATATCCACATACATTCAACGCCAGAGTTTTTAGAAATAGTGGCGCAATACCTTTCCCAAAATGCTTTTACCTCCTGAAGGGCCCTCGTCAACAGGGTTGAAAGAAGCTTGGTGGTGCAGCTTCTAGAACCAGCTATGAATCTAGCTTTGTAAGGTCATGAGTAAATTACCTATCCTAGTAGGCCTCGGATCTCTAAATAAATAATCCCGATCCATTGATCCCTTTAGACAACCTCTGTCAAAAAAGATAATTGTTTTAAAAATCTGCCTCTATTGCGACGAATAATCGAAGGTCAGTGGTTGGTATTCGGAGTATGATATGTGTCCTGACCTAATAAGGCGCTGCTCAGAGTGAGTGAGTGAGTGAGTAGTAGGGTTTAACTTCGTTTTTAACCTTGTTTCAGTCATATCACGACGCGCTGCTCAGAGGAAACATTTGGGTGTCAATGCACCGCTTTCTCAAAGCAACGAAAAAAAACCCTACAAAGGTATGACGTCATTTATTCGAGTTTGCATAACTCAAAATCGAGGTGAGCGACACCTGTCAAGATGCCTGTCGGGCTGTCATGCAATTACTTGGATTAAAGTAATTCTTGCGGAAATGAAAAATCTAGACTTAATTAGGAAATCGGCGAAATCATTTTCTGGATAACGATGGTAAATGTGATATCGCTGTTATATGAATTACGTCTTACGCTGTTATATGAATTACGTCTTTAAATGCATCATAGGCATCATCATAAATGCATCCAGGTCAGATGTACGATTTTTATGAAAGATCTAATCTATATTGTCCAAATTTATATCACATGATGACGGATCTGAATCTATTAAAAACGAGTAACCTTGACCTGCCAAAGTCTATGCGTTAAGTCTAAGGTCTTCGAATTCATGTTCCATGTGCAATTAAGTGAGAATCGATCAGATAACTATTAAAAATAACTGAACTTGATAAATTTTTTAAAGATCAAATTACTTTATTGTAGCGTGAAAAGCTATACAGAAGAGTACATGTAGATCTAGGAATTCAACCAAGCTCAGTCAGATCCTCGGTCATGATTTTCCCGTCAATTAAGGCCTTGGCAAAAGCTGAACTGGCTCAACATCCAATGTATTCCGTGTATGAGAGAACTACAGTCAACCCTTCTAGATCACATTTTTGTTAATCTAGATGTCAAAGTTTAAAAAATACATCTTATGCAATGTTTTTTGTATGTAGACAATAACTGATAGCTATGGATATTATTTGTAATACGGCAGTATTTTTCGATGACAGATGCAAAAAGCAAAAGCGAAACTCGCTAATAAAGTTGGAGATTGGTACAAATGATCGGAAACCGCATATCACATATCAACAATCGGAGTATAGACATATTTCAAGTGGCAAACAGACACGTTCTTTTCCCCGAGAAATATTCGACAGAATTCTACTTCGAAAAGCAAGGATATTCGAAAAGTACTTGGCATTAACCTGCATGCATCCAGTTGCAAACTTCAACTCCCTAACATTATCCTACTAAATTTATGTTGTTTAGCTTAATTTAACTGCAGAGCAAATGCTCTCCAGTGAGATGATCACATTCATGTTAAACAGATACTTTGGTTGGTCCTTGCAAACGTGAAGTTAAGAATGAGCAGTAGAATCTCAAAATCTAATATTTCGCGAGTTTCGCTAACAGACGGCACATCCTTGTAATTACAAGCGTCTGGTCTGTCATTCATAATTCAGCCGTCGTCCATTAGAGAATATCCACCAGTGCACAGTTTCACGATCGCGACTTTTAAAGACCCATATTAGGTATTATTCAACTAGCTAATAAATATTAATTTCGGCTCGGTAAATTTCGGAAAAGGTGTCTTTCCCTTACTTCGAGTTATTTTGGATGCATTTTTTTAGATTTCTACGCAAAATATTTAGAAGATTGTCTATGTAAAGGAGTTTCTTGTTTCAGAGCTCGGACTTCTCTCTCGAGATAGCTCTTCTGGACTCCCCGGAAATGTAAATGTATAATTCCGGTTTAATGACCTCATCGGATCTCTTTGGGACTCTTTGAGAATATTCATGTCTACTTCCGGACATGATGTTAAAGATTGACCAGTCTGTTTAATTTACAAAGACAGTTGAAATCTGCACATATCGGCCATGCATACACACAGACAGAATGAGGTGTAGAAACAAGTATCGTCTGTTAAAAGTTAGTGCTCCCAGGCCTGAATTTGTTCCCACTGGTAGCGATTACGAATAACAAATTAGTTATTACGAGGACTCGAAAACTAAGTAGAGCACCCATTGCAGAGATTTATCTACTATAGTAGATACTATACTAGTTGTTATGGCAATTTCTTCGATAGGCATTTAGAAGTTGGCGTATATAACACAAGGATATTGGTAAAACACATCACAGGCAACTCCGAATACTGAGGGTCAAAGCGATATTCTTTTGTTGTGTCGAAATACAGAATATCGCTATGACTTCAGTTTTCGGCGTCAAAAGGTACCATTCCAAAGCTCGTTCACTCTCATTGATCAAACGCTATATAGACGATCTCCTGGCACTGGATAAACCCTATATTAGCGACGCGGTCAAAGATATATACCACAATGGATTTGAAGCCCAGATGGAACATCATATCTTGACGTATACAGTTACAAGAATGACCATGGCTTCCTCTCACAATACCAGATGAAAATTCATCCACATATTGGCTGAGGAAGATTCAAATGCCACAAACTGGCCCTTGATAATCTCTTGGAAGGCAAGGTATGCGAAAGCTTACATCTATAACTCTATTTTCAAATCATTTGTCCAATCTATCCAAGGTTTGATGGTCATATATTCTAATCCAGTGAAGCAGCGCCCATATCGTTTGAATCCCATTAAACAAAAATATATGAAAAAAAGAGATTCAATATTTATTGGACAATGACTTCATTGAACAAAGTAATAGTAACTGGAGTTCACCTTGTATCCTGGTTCCGAAGCCAGATGGCAGTTACAGGATGTGTATTGACTACAGAAAGGTGAACACATTGAACAAAACAGACACATTCCTTATTCCACGCATTGACGATTTCATTGATAAAGTGGGAAGTGCCAAGTTTGTGTAAAAGTTTGATCTTCTGAAAGGATTTTGGCACGTTCCGCTGACAGATCGTGCGAAGGAGATATCAGCATTCGTCACTTCGGAGGGCCTGTTCCAGTACAAAGTCATGCCATTTTGAATGAAAAATTCTCCACCCACGTTCCAGCGTCTCATCAACCGTGTGATTTCCGGTTTGGAAGGATATTAGACTTACATTGATGACGTCATTGTCTACAGCGATACATAGGAAGATCATTTACGGAGAATTCGCGCACAATTCAATCGACTAAGTGACGCGAAGCTGACAGTCAACCTTGGAAAAAGTGAATTGGACATGCACATGTGACATTCTCATGTCATGTTGTAGGTCAGGGTCAGGTAAAACCTGTAGATGCTAAGGTTAGTGCTATCTCGCTATTTCCAAGATGCAACTGATGCGATTCTTGGGTATGGCTGGTTACTACAGCAAATTTTGTCCAAATTTTTCAGATATTGCTGAGCCTTTAACTCAGCTCTTAAGAAAAATTGCAAGTTTTGTTTGGACCGATGAATGTGTATCAGCTTTTGAAAATCTGAAAACCGTACTCAAGAGCGCGCCAGTTCTTTCAGCACCAGATTTTGATTCACCTTTTAAACTGGCTGTAGATGCTAGTGATGTTGCTGCTGGTGCCGTTTTGTTACAAGAAGGTTTGGATGCTGTAAATAACCTAATATGTTATTTTTCCCGTAAATTTGACAAACATGAGAGAAATTATTCTACAATTGAGAGAAAGAATGTTTGGCAATGATATTGGCTTTACAACATTTTGATATTTATGTTACTTCCTCATCATTGCCAATTACTGTATTCAGTGATCACAATCCACTTGTTTTTTTATAAGTAAGATGAAAAATAAATATTAATATAACATATTAAGGACAAGGACAATTTGATTGCGGACTGTTTGTCTCGCATATAATGTATATATGTTTGTCAACATTTTTGCTGTTGTAATATAGATGTTTTTGCAATAATGTTTTGAATTGTCAAGAATGTTCCAAATTTGAAACTTTCTTTTTTGTTAAGCGGGGGAGTGTAGCAGACGCACCGAGTCGTGTTTGTGGTCGCCTTTTTTCACTGACAAGCTATATTTATGTTTGCTTATATACTTTTTTAAAGAATATTTGCTCTCTCAGGGACAATAAAAGCCCATACAAGCCCTTTGGAGTCCGCCAATCACTTATTTGACCACTCGGAAATTGCATAAGTACTGTATATATTGTATATGTTTGGATCACAATTGTGTAGATTATTTTGTTTGATTGGTGAAATAAACCCAAACTATTTCAATCCCAACTGATGGACTAACACATGGGATGCATGTAATGCGCAAATGTACATCTTGTTCTTGGCACAATCTCCCGCCCCCCGTCTTCACCCCATTTCTGGCCTCTTCTAAAATTATCCTAAACACAGTTTGATAGACTCAAGCAGTAAACAGGATGTGCATGTACATTATATGTTCTCGGCTCCTATGGATACTATATATATCCGTTGTGATTTTTAGCTCAGCTGGGCCGAAGGCCCGATGGGCTTATGTCATGGCCTGACTGTCCGTCGTCCGTCGTCCGTCGTGCGTCGTCCATCGTGCGTCGTCCGTCGTGCGTCGTGCGTCGTCCGTTGTGCGTAAACATCTTCTTCTCTGAAACCGCTTGGCCGATTAAGCTGAAACTTGGCATGCATGTTCCCCCCAATGAGTACACCAGAATTTGTTCATGCCGTGTCGATACGATTTTAAATATGGCCGCCATGGCGGCCATCTTGAATTTGCCATTAAAACATTGTTATCGCGATTTCTCAAGAACTACTGCATAGATCTTTGTCAAATTTGGTACACAGGTTCCCCTTGGGGTCTAGTTGTGCAAGATACCTGTTGTGGTCTGATTCGCAAATCCAATATGGCCACCAGGCGGCCATCTTGGATTTCCCCATGAAACATTGTTATTGCAATTTCTCAGGAACTACTTTGTGGATCTTCCTCAAATTTGGTACACAGGTTCCCCTTGGGGTCTAGTTGTGCAAGATACCTTTTCTGCTCTGATTCGAACATCCAATATGGCCACCAGGCAGCCATCTTGGATTTCCCTATGAAACTTCGTTATCGTGATTTATGAGGAAGTACTGCATGGATCTTTCTCAAATTTGATACACAGGTTCCCCTTAGTGTCTAGTTGTGCAAGATACTTTTGTGGTCTGATTCAGAAATCCAATATGGCCACCAGGCGGCCATCTTGGATTTCGAGATGAAACATTGTTATCTCGATTTCTCAGGAAGTACTGCATGGGTCTTTCTCAAATTTGGTACAGAGGTTCCCCTTGGGGTCTAGTTGTGCAAGATACAATTTGTGGTCTGATTGAAAAATCCATTATGGCCACAAGGCGGCCATCTTGAATTTGCCGGTGAAATCTTGTCATCATTATTTTTCGTTAACTACTGCATGGATCTTTCTCAAATTTGGTACACAGGTTCCTCTTGGGGGTCTAGTTGTGCAAGATACCTTTTCTGCTCTGATTCGAACATCCAATATGGCCACCAGGCGGCCATCTTGGATTTCCCTATGAAACTTCGTTATCGTGATTTATCAGGAAGAACCGCATGGATCTTTCTCAAATTTGATACGCAGGTTCCCCTTGGGGTCTAGTTGCGCAAGATACAATTTGCGGTCTGATTGAAAAATCCAATATGACCACCAGGCGGCCATCTTGGATTTCCAGATGAAACATTATCGCGATTTCTCAGGAACTACTGCATGGATCGTTCTCAAATTTGGTACAGAGGTTCCCCTTGGGGTCTAGTTGCGCAAGATACAATTTGTAGTCTGATTGAAAAATCCAATATGGCCACCAGGCGGCCATCTTGGATTTCCAGATGAAACATTGTTATCGTGATTTCTCAGGAACTACTGCATGGATCTTTCTCAAATTTGGTACAAAGGTTGCCCTTGGGGTCTAGCTGTGCAGGATACCATATATGGTCTGATTGAAAAATTCAATATGGCCACCTGGTGGCCGTCTTGGATTTCCCCATGAAATTTTGTTATCGTGAATTCTTAGGATATTACTGCATGGATGTTGATACACAGGTTCCCCTTGTGATCCAGTTGTGCAAGATACCTTTTTTGGTTCATTTCGAAAATCCAATATTGCCGCATCTTGAATTTCCCATGAAACTTTATCATAAAATCTCAGGAAATAACTGCATGGATCATTTTATAGTGTTCAGGGGGACAACACAAGTTAGAAACTCATCTATTGCAGTTCTTTAGTAAAAATTTCTCACAGCTACTTTCTCCAGTTACAGACAGATGACCTACAGTGCCGTGGCACTATCTTTTACATCTTCGCAGACAGATGGGGGTATGTCTTGGTTAGGCCATACCTCACCAGAGATTACTTTCATTGGAAAAATGTCCTGTTACATCTCATTGCCATCGTAACAACCCAGTCGCACATATTTCGTACTCGACATGTCTCCCCCTGGTGCATATACCCACAAAATATTGGAATCGTAGGTTAAAAACTGTCCAATGTACTGTCCGGACACGAAGTGGACAGACGGACGAACGACTGCAATCACATAATAAAAATTGGTTCTGGTTATTGCTTATACAGCTTACTGACAATCGCACATTATATTTTGGTATAATTGCCTTTATTCCATAACCTCCAATTACAATCATGAATTTACAGCTTGACCTCCTGTGAAATCGACTATGTTGCCATTTTGTTCAGGGGAGACAATGCAAGTTAGAAACTCATCTATTGCAGTTCTTCAGTAAAAATTTCTCGCAGCCACTTTCTCCAGTTATAGCCAGATGAGCGCTACAGTGCCGTGGCACTATCTTTCTATTTTATGTCACTTTCCATAGCTAGCCGCAATTTCACTGCATTTTGACCAAAGAAAATCTAGATTCGAATGGGCGTAAGATGCCTTTTTGAACTTATTTTCTTTTAGGTTACCCACAGTGACCACAATATCATCATGACGAAGTCATGCCAAAACGTAAGTCATACGGACCGGGCAAATAAACAAACAAAAAACACAAAAGTGATGGTGTACGGATAGAAGATTCGAAACCCATACTCGAGAGAACTTTTTTTTCTAAAAAGGGAGGAGGGAGGGAGGGAGGGAATTTGGCTTAATGTCACACTCAAGTTTGTTTCACTCATATGGTGACAGTCAGTTTGGTTGGTGGAGGAAGCTGGAGTACCCGGAGGGAACCACCGCCCTTCGACGAGTAACTGACAAACTTTCACACATGGACCAGCTTTTCTAAAAAGGACTATACAGCCTACACTCAAAATAATAATCCGTTAAAATTTAACGTATTACTATCCGTTAGGTAGTTTTAACGGATTGATCCGTTATATAAACGTAAATAGTACGTTATAGTAAGGGAATCTTCCGTTGTTGTATTGCACTGACGGACTCATCCGTTACATCAACGGAATATCCCAGTCAGCAAGTAATCATTGGTCCCACCTGGGCAAACGTGGGCATGTCGCGGGCTGTGGGGGCATGGGCAACCCTACACTGGCCCCAAGTGGGTTAAGTACTGGGAAGGCATCTTCACATTAACCTAACCACACCGGGTCGTCGTGGGCTTCACCGCACCAAGAGTTATCTAACTTGAATGAACCTACTCATTTGTTTTACTTTTATGAGCAGGAAATTGTAATTTTAAAATTTATCTGCATGTATAATTACGTTTGTGATTAATGAGCAATATCGGAATTATATGCCAAACATGTCCGACTCTGTCCGATCGATAGAATTTTAATTTTTTTTAATTTCTTCCTCGACAAAGAGAAAGCACTGAATTAAAAACCACATGAGAGTTAATCAGCGCAGTCAATATCAATGCGGTTTGAGTTAAAATCATTAAACATTGGATATTACGAACGATTCCGATGATCTATATACTGAGAGGATTTTTCTCTTAACTCGGACGTTAGAGTTACGTGTAAATGTCCACTCAATATAAACCCAGTTTGCATGGGATAAAATTTAATAAATTTCCGGTTACCTGCAAGGGCCCAACGTTGAATCCGTTAAAAAATAAGAATCCGTTACAATAACGGAATATTCCCTCGATTCCCTGGGGACGGACTTTTCCGTTAAATTTAACGGATAATAAAATCCGTTGAATCCGTTAAAAAATAGGAATCCGTTACAATAACGGAATATTCCCTTGATTCCCTGGGGACGGATTTTTTCCGTTCGAGTAAACGGAATTTTATTTTGAGTGTATATTTATTGTTTTCCTCGATATTCTCTCCGATCAATCATTTGCCAATCGGGAAAATAGAAGAGCAATTGTTACTGAAGGAAAAAAAGCAATAACGTGAACGCTCCTAAAGTTACTGATTTGTTGTATGCTCTGGTAAATGCTACAGGTTACAGAGACTTTAGAAATTGGCTATCGAATAACTTTAGAAAACACTGGTCAGCTCTAACGTGATTTCAACCGATAACCTTTACAGGTCGCTTTGCAGGTATTGAGTGGCTCAGAGAAACAACACGAATTATCCAACGATATTTGTTTTCGAGCAACTGATTTACTGTCTATAACTGTTTGAACAAATTCATGTTTGTCTGAGTCGAACAGTGGATAACTATTATACGACGGAATTTAAGTCCCACATTGGTAAGAGATCGAATAGTTGACCCTGCCCACATAACAATTAATATCAAATATGAGCAATCTCTGGCTCGAATGTTATCTACATGTGTCATCAGTGTATTTAACGTTTTAGGTAATATAAAAAAAGGTCTTTTTTCTCTTCACAGCTCTATGTTATATACGGTACTTGATTTATGGGCAACGAGTTTCCTAAGCATTGTCTAGCTCCAGTTTCATCGGGAAAAATGATGGATTACATACCGAGTTTTCTGTTCAAGTGGCAGCTGCTATGTACAACCCGCGGACAGATTACTCTGCCGTAATGTTCATCATTATGAAAATGACAACCCAAATGTTTTTGACAGAGGCATATGCCCACCCGCCTAAATTCAGCTTCCATCAGAAGCGCAGCCGGGATACAAATTACATTTGCGTATCTAGTTTTCTAGCTCTCACTAAGAAAAGTACGGAAGCATAGGAGGGACATGACATTATTATTTTACCCAGAGATGAAAGTTCAACGAGAATGCAGTATTATCTCGGGCCCCAAGATAATTATCTCAGGCCCCGAAATAATCGTCCAATGAAAATGCAGACTTATCTCCAAAATATTTAACCAATGAAATCTCCGTATTAGTGTGTGCCATTTTCTTTTTCAATTAAAGAGGAGAGCCATCTGTCAACGCCACGCATACTGAGATAAATTGTACCCAAGATATCGACGCGGCGTTGATTCAAGGAATGCTATTATAAATATATAAAAATCCTTTGATTACGGACACGGAGGGAGGAGGATTGATTAATGTTCAAGTATTGGAAAGCGTTGATAGGATGGGATCCATATAGGCAACCAAAATGTGATAAAATATAACAAAGATACAAGCTCGAGCTCTCATGTATATAGCAATATTGAAAAATATCTCAAGAAATGCTTCTTCCATGTCGAAGAGATGCAAGAAAGCTACACAAATTTTATGAATATTATTTAACTAAATTATTTAGCATTTACAGTATGATGGAAAATATTTTGAAAATGTGTATGTGTACAATGACACAGTATATATATGCGATATTGTTTACATTAGCAACAATATCCTAAATAAAATTCAATTGGAAATGCGCATGCTTGGAGTTTCTCGCTAATATTGTCTGATGAATAAGGTTTGAGTGATACATGTATGTTATCTCCTATTTCGGTTGACATATTTCGCGGACGAGGGCTGACTACGGAATGTCGGATTGGACGTTAATATTCAAGTATACTTCTGCATTCACTGATCAGTGACTCTCTGACAAGAACGCCGCTAGGAGTTTCCAAGAAATATAACGAGAAATCAGTGTTTTTCCTCATGCTCGCAAGATAGTGTAACGTGTGCCGGGGTGGTCAATGAATGGACAGTCACCCATAAAATTGCCAAATTCGGAAAGTGTACAATAATCAACCGGTGGCAATTACGGCAGATATTTCATTGTTGTAGCGTTTATAACACAATGAGAATCATTTATTTACCAAACTGGATGTATTTTCTTTGATAAGATAAGATTACTTATTTATTGTCAGTGTTGAGAACAACAAACATTATTCCACGAGGGGCTATTATTACCGACATTTTCGAATAAAAATATATTGAAACTATAAAATAACATACAAACTTTTATAATAATCAGTTAAAATCTAAACAATATATAGTTCGATTCAAAGGATTTGTGACGTTTTCAAACGAAAATCTCCTTTGTGTGTGACAGTATAAAAGCCGATTTTTTTTCTACTCCAAAACATATCAAATAAGATTTTCCTTGAAGTCTGCATACTGAAATATCCCCTTCGAAAATAACTGTGATGTTCACTTGCATAATAATGGAGATATGATTGATAAAAATGTGCTCTCGGGCTAATTTTGGTATTTTGGGGCATTTTCATGAAGGTTTTTCTCCTACAGCAAAAATATGACACCTCAAACCAAAACCATTCGTGCCTCTTTCCAACAAAATTTCTAATATATTGTTTGACAAAATATTTTGGTTTGAGGTCAAAAATACCAAATCAGGCCGGGGAGCACATTTTGATCAATCATATCTCAAGTTCTATACAACGGAGCATCGCAGTTTTTTCGAGGCTGATATTTCAGTATGTAAACTTCTAGAAAAATCTCATTTGTCAGGTTTTGGATAGAAATAAAATTCAGCTTGATTACAAACACGCACAGGGAGTTTCCCCCGTATAGTCGTCACATATCCTTTCACTATAAGAACATTATCGCATGTGCTATTAACACGTATACGATTCTATCTTACTTTTAAATTCTCTCACATTGGCAGCTTGTTTGATGCTATTAGGTAAGAAATTCCACATTTTACACCCCTGATAACTAAGTGGTAGTGTTACACTTAGGTTACTCTAGTACAATATCATCCATTTCTAGATCTAGACGATCTCTACCAGTTAACAAAAACTGAAACTTATCTGGATTTGCTTTTAGCAAATTATCGTGAGTCCACTAAGAGTTTACGAACTGCTTCTTGTTGGGTTCACCGATGGCACATAAAATATTATTGTCATCAGTATAATTAGTTAAAATGGTATAACATTGTATTTCAACGAAGTCGAAATACCATGCACCCTTTTTAATTTTTAAAATGTTCTACGGCTTGTTTCATTTACATTGACATCATTTCCTAGAGTTGCACCATAATGTATTATAGGGCTCACTCTCATATCGACTCTATGACAGGTTATCGGATAATATTTCACTGCAAGAAAGAACGGTTTGCGAACGGTAACATCTATTCCCGTTCAGCAAACGGCGATCGGTGTCCGGTATCTAAAATCGGTATCTATTCGTTAAACCATTTCCCTTATATGAAATAGATTAGAAAACAATAAGAAATACCATGCACTGTTTTTCATTCGCCCAAACGGAAAATGAAAAACGGTTATCGGTCGACATTTCTCATTTCTGTTTTCCCAGTTCATATTTAATACCGATACCTATTTTCGGTTTGAAAATGGTAAATCTAGGAAATCGGGCTGACATATCCATTTCCAAATCGGGAATTGGAAACCAAATTTCCAGAAACAGTATAGCTGTGGTCAAAAAACAAACAATATATCCGTGTGACTGGATTACCAAATTCGAACATATTTTGTTATACCCTTGGTATAAAATAGACATATCTTATCTGGACTACGACTTCATTAGGACAGACGTTATCCAGCACGCTTCGATATCGCTCTTCCCAGCTTCGATGTTATCCCGGGCCCAGCAGACCCCCCTCCACCGAGAAAAAAATAAACCCGTGTTATGCTTTAATCTAGACAGTGTGTATATGTGTGTGTGGACTGGATAGTATCACCTTTGCCAAAGCGTTGACTATGGCATTAGGACATTCAAATTAAAAAATACACTCCCCCATGCAAATGCTATTTTTCGTTCCTTCAACAATCTTCCTATGCCTTCTAGGTTAAAGCATTAACCCTATCTGCCCTGGCGGGCATTATGGCCCTCCCTACCAAATTTTCTCCCCGTTCTCTCCGGAACGATACAAAAATGAAAGCTGACTCTTCACGACTTTTTAGATTTTTATATCGCGGTCATTTTAAGCCAATTTGCATATCCCTCGCTAGAGGATCATTGATAAATTCAAGCTGGCGGCCATGCCGGGTACCAGAAAAGTGATGTTTTCGTCATTTTTCTTCAAAATTTCTGCTTTTCATCGCGGAAAATTGGGCAAGATCGATTTTTTTTACATCGTACTATTATTTCCTAATTTGTCATGCAGTTTTTTTCAAAGAAAACACGTATACAAAAAATCTGACCGAAAATCAACCAAAAAATGACCGTTTTGAAGCGGCTATCTTGGATGTTTTTACATTTTCTGGTAGGGCTTGACCCAACGCTGTAGTGTGGTAAGTATCAGCTCCCTAACTCAGGGGACAAGAAAGATATTTAGGGGACGAAATTCAACATCCCCACTCCCCAAACGCCTGATAGGTCTCAAAAAGCCCAGGCCAGATAGGGAGACAGGGTTAAACAGGTACCGTAGAGGAAGAGAATGGGGATCTGGGCCCGAGGTACCAGTAACATCGGTGCTGGGAAGAGCGATATTGGAATAATTCGCGACATTTCACGAAGTGAAGGATGCGAGATATCGGTACGCGACATATCGGCATGTTTTTTGTCCACATCTTCATTTAGCTTAAAAAATGCCTGTTATAAAAGGGCACAAAATAAATGATGAGTTCCAAGGTACAAAATAGAAAAGGTATTAAAAATAAGGACAACATGTTCTCTGCTACAGTCCGTTAGTAATAGACTGTCAGAGCTGTATGTAGGCCTACCAGATATCCAGAATTTGTGTACCACTATAGTATCCATCGCCCGAAAGAATTTAAATTTCCGATACTGCTGTGTACGTGGTTCAAACTACACATGGAAATCTGAAGCCATCTCCTTTTTAGCATTCTCCCATCGTCAGATTGTGCAACCTCCTGTGTGTAACTGTCGGTGTAACACCTGCCATTAGGAGATAAGCCTACATACAATCAGGCGCAATGATAGCGCTTTTTAAGCAATGACTCCAAATATACACTCATTATCCATCACAATTTCAAGAGAATGAACTGGCCTTATCACCTTGTCTAAAATATGATTTGATTGTTTCTTCAAAGGGGGTGACAAGCGAGAGGACAATTCATGGAGAGAATGAAAGGAAGAATTTCCACATAGAGTGTCTGCTCATAATCTGCAAGAACATGTATATGGTGAATAAGGAGGGGATAGTATTCTTTACATGGAAAGGCCCAATGTTATAGTCAACGCTATGGCAAAGTTGATACTTATATTTACCAATGCCCCTTGTGTGCGTAACAATATATGGTAGAATTTTGTAATTCAGTCACACGTTACGTTGTTTGATATTTTAATCACAGTTATACCGTTTTCTAGAAAAACCCGATTTGGAAATGGGTATATCAGCCAGATTTTCATTTGAAAACAGTACAACGAAAATAGATATCGGTATCAAATATCCAGGATGGAGCTGGAACGATAATGGGAAATGCGGACCGATAATCGTTTTTCGATTTCCGTCTGGGCGAACCTATTTTCTAATGAATTAGATACCGATCATAGGTACCTGTCGCCGATCACCATTTTCTGAGCGGGAATAGATGCCTCCGTTCGCAAACCGCACAAGATAACAGTGAAATAGTAACCGATTAACCGTTTTCCGTTTTGTTTTTGGTATATTCGAAGAAACTAATCAAATGCAATTGCAATTGTTAACCTATCCTTTCTATACTTATTAAAGAAACTGAGGAAATTCGAATTTCGTGGCCATATCGTAGCTTTCGCCAGTAATTCCGATACACCAATGTACCTGTCGCGATGAGGCGCTGCTCTGCATGAGAGAATAATTATAAGAACAACTTGCGGATAACAGACTTCATACATAAAGGCCCCTCTTCACGGTGCGATTTGTAGTAACAACTTGTAGCATACAACTAAGTTGCATCGTGAGAACACTCGTACGATTTTAGTCGCATGCAGCAAGTCGTATGAAATAGAACAGGTCTATTTCATGCGATTAGTTGCATGCTACAAATCGCGGGATTTCCCCGCCGAGTTGTTACTACAAATCGCATAGTGAGAATGGGCCTTAAAACATACGAAAATTCATGAAGCACAATGGGGAGGAATTTGTTGATTTTTCGGAAAGCAGGAGTATCCTTGGTTTGTGCTTTTGTCGTTCTCTATTTGTCGTTCACCCGTCTTGGGCCCTTCCACCCTTTCGAGCCATACAATCTGATGCTTGCGCAATAGGACCAGACGATAAACCGGAAGTATTAGTTCTGTCATTTGATTGGTTATCCGTGTCAGCATAGACAAACAGGAAGTGGTAATCATAGAATCTGATTGGATGATTGTGGTTGTGCATGTCCCCCATCGATGTGCTATGAAACCGATATTGACTGATCACGTGAACATGTCCGCTATTAACGTGCGGGAATCCGATAAAAAATCACAAATTAATTGGGAAGATGAGTCTATCAACATTGTATAGATGCATGATAACGAGACTTCAAATTCGCACCAATTATTTCTTTGGTGTTGTTATTTTAACATAATTGTTCATCGCGGATGATATGTCAATGTGTCTCATCAGCAAGACGGAGGTCCTACCTACATGTAACATCACAAGTCACTGTGGTCGAAAGACAGTCACCGGTTCTCGGCGATATACTAAACTAACATCCAATGATTTCTGAGAGTACAACAGAATTACCGAGATTGTTTCACCACTGAAAACTATTGCAGAGAAACTGATGCCAGAAGTTATGCTTTCCAAGTCATGTGGCTCTGTCAGTCTGTCGGCACCTCTTCCCACTTCCCTTATATGTGTTGTAATTTTTACCTGTATATGGCGAGATTCTGCTGGTGGACGTTTCGTCCCCGAGGTCCGCCCCCTGTATAGACCTTTTGGTCTTTGATATATGTTGACATTGTGGGAAGTTGATGTTGGGTCGACATCGGGCCTTACAGACTAGTATTTTGTGTTAAATGCCGTCATTTTCATCTGACGACGATACAGCTCACCAATCCCCAGTGTACGAGTTGTCACAGCGACACAGCTCACCAATTACCAATATACGAGTTGTCAGAGCATTTCCATCATAGCTCCATATATTTGTATCTAATACCGCTTATGCCGGTGCTAGGGGCCGTGTGGTCATATCATCCAAGTTGCTACATGAACAGGTACAACAAAAGCGTACCTGAGATACCTTTAGAATAGGTTAACCGGACGACTATACTGTGAAGTCATGTGGCTCTGTCAGTATGTCGGCACCTCTTCCCACTTCCCTTATATGTGTTGTAATTTCAAACCACTCTAATGGTCGACATTACTCTGAGTGGCTTCAGATAAGCAGATATATATAATCGTATATAATCAAAGTCGTCATAATATTCACTAATCTAAGGTCACTTTCGCTAGTTACGAGGGAATATCGTGTCCATTGACTACAATTATCAAAACAAATGTTCATGATCTACATTGACCCTACCAAGCCTGGCGGGGGGGGGGCAAAATCCCCCCCCCTACCAAACTTTCTGCGCTATCTTCGGAACGGCAAAAGATTGAGAGCTGACACTCCGTGACTTTAGGGATCGTTTCCATTAATCGTTTTTTCTTCAGTCGCGATTTTTTTTCAATTTTCTCAATTGAAAAACGATCAATCGCGAATCAGTCGCGAGGATATCGAGAAAAAAATGAGAAAAAACGATCGAACCTTTTCTGGAAAAAACCATTCTCTCGCGATATCGTTTTTGAATCGTTTACCCATGCGCGATCCGTTCTTGATCGCGAATCTTCAATCGCGAGAGAATCGTTTTTTCAAGGCGCGAGAGAATCGTGAGGCGGAGTGATATTTGACACATAGGCCGTGTTGCCGTCGTACGCCGCTCTATCCGCGAACTGGGAACTACATGTAATGTTGATTGCGGATTTGTCGATGGAAAAACCTATATTACTATACTATACTGTATAAATGCGCAAGATAACCGAATAATATATATGATTCACGATCTATAGTCTCCTACAAGCCGAAGTAGGGCGTATGCTGGAAATATCTTTTCATATTCCTGTACCATGCTTCCTGTGACGTTCGCGCTCAGATTTACTCTGGCGAAGCGTAAATGACAAAATTACATGTTTATTCAATAATCGTGCGAGTCGACAATGTATTAATGATACAGGATGATAGTCACAATATCTTGTTTTGTAAATACCGGGTACAGGTCAAAGTGGATTTGAGTTCGTTGATTGCATTATCAGAATGATTACGGCACAGGCTTGATAGAGGTGTGAATGGGCGCATGGCGATAACCCAGAACAGCTTAGCCTTCCAGCCGAGAATTTCTAGGTTAATTAAGGTGAAAAATAGTGTAATTAAATATGTATATTTTGTTATAGTAAAACATACATTAGGAAAGGGTATCCATTCGTGTTTTGGTACAGTTTTTAAACTATTGAGATGTGAATAAGTTCAAAAATCACCATCAAGTTAATTTTATTTATTATAAGAATATTCGCGGCAGTGATTTCATATTTATATCAAATACATATCTTTTTGATTGAATCGCATATAACGGTTGGATTCGCATATGTACAATACTTTTTATTTTAATTTTATATTTTGATAAATGAACTATGAATGATTCCAAAGGGAAGCTCAAGCCAAAAACCAACTGAATATTATATAATTTCATCTCTTACTGGATTAACCAGTTGTGAAAATTTTTACAAATAGCCCGCGCTATATATTAATAATTAAGTGCTAGCGAAGACTCAAACGCCCCGTGTGACAATGTTATATTCAATATAGCGCCATCTATCTACACAAGGAAAATGGTGATCGTAGGACAAAAAACCACGCGTACAGCGAAAATCTGATGAATCAACTTAAAATTTCAGCCCGCACAGATGCCAAAAACGTTCACGAAAAATACTACACAAGAAATCTGGAATAATACCAGCTTTAAAACACAGAAATACCCAAAATAATAGACGAAATTGCAAGTGCAAATGACCCAATCTGACCATATCCGGGCCTGTGTCCCGTACAAAATATATGTAAATATGAAGTTATAATTATATGCATAACCATTATTCCTATGTATATATATAGATATTTTTTTCAATTTCTTTCAATATCCCCATCGTATCTATATAACCGCCAACTGTACAGAAACACGCTATAGTTTTACACTAGGCAAAGAATGGAAAAGGAAGAAGAAAAAATGATCGAACTTTATATAGTCTGACTGAAGTGTTAGAAACTCGAACGTGTATGCGGGTCAGTCAGGCTGAACCAATGGCGTACTACTTTCGGCTATAATCCTCAATCGTTTTTTTTTTTCAATCGTTTATATTTTCTCGATTAAAAAGCGATTGAATCGCGATATCGCTTTTTATTCGCGAGAATTTTCTCGATTGAAAAACGATTGCCAACAGAAAAAAAACCCCATTCGAACAGCGATCGCGAATGAATCGTTTATTTTGAAGAAAAAAACCCATTCCCTCGCGCCTTGGAAAATCGCGACTTCCAGAAAATTTGACGAAATAAACGATTCATTCGCGAACGATAATTGGAAACGGTGCCTTATAGTTCATATTTGGGTCATTTTGAGCCTATTTGCATAAGATAATAGGTAAATTGAAGATGATGGCCACGTGGGGGTACCAGAAGAATGATGTTTTCGTCATTTTTCTTCGAAATTTCTGCTTTTCCGCGATAGAAAGTGGGCAAAAAGTATTCTACTTCACATGATATTAATATTTACTAATTTATCACGCAGTTTTTGCCCAGTGATTGCATAAATGAAAAATTTCGAAAATCGTCCAAAAAATGCAGTTTTTGAAAATTACGTCATTGTGTCGTCATCAAAGCGGCCATCTTGGCTTTTTGGCATTTTCTGGTAGAGCTTTACCCAAGGGTAAAATGTGGTAAGTGTCAGCTCCCTAGCTTAAGGGGTAAGAACAATGATTGGGGGGGGTCCGTAATGGCCCCTCCCCAGGCCTGGACAGGTCTCAAAAAGCCCAGCCCAGATAGGGTTAATTCATGGAAAACAACACGATCTGAGACTTTGTATACCGTAAATTTAGCTGAAGCAGCCATTCCAATTCATCTCTGGTTACGTCGAATGACTTCCAATTAATCTTCTATGTTGACTTTTCTCGGTGTCAGAAAGCAGCTAGTCATTGGTAAATTATTCAAATCAACATGTGTTCTCGCGTCAGTTAAACACAGAAATTGATGATTTGATCTTCGATTTCGTATAATTAAATTCATAACGAGTTTTTTGTGTGTTCCGACTTTTTCAAAGAGAACCAATTCGACGTCGCATTATGTAACCAATCTATATCAGTGCAATAATTTCGGAACCATTGATAATGATAAACAAAACCATCCTCCGGTGGACTTGTGAAAAACTTCCAGAACGTGAATTAGACTGGATTGGCACACCGAATATTAATGGCGTCAGACATTTCCGATATCAGTAGGGCGACGATCTGGAAATTAACTAGATATGAAAATCTTTAAGTTGTCCACAGAGTTAGGGTGCAGAGTTTTTAGGCTACGTGAGCTTTTGATACTTCCGGGTGCAATCGTCCTGACAGTATATTAATACTTTTGATTGCAGGTCCACTGATGAGTTTAAGATTTACCCAGATGTTCCTTCAGCACCCTCTGCCTTTGGCAACTCCGTCTATGTCCAATTAACTTCACCAGATGTTTCTTAGTCGCGCACACTATAATGGTGGGTTTTCATGATAGACGCTGGTTTGATTCCATATATTAGGGAAGTAAACCACCACAACCCATATTTAATTCATCAAACTCATCAAAAACAGTCATAAAAACAAACGGAACGTAACTCACCAGGATATGGAGTTCCAATCTGTCGCATCAGTCAAACGAACGGTAGACATCAAGCACATCTTATACTTCCAATTTCCCTTGGGCGTTTTATATTGTCTCGATGGGAACCGATAGGAATTGATTGATACTGGTCAACTTGTAATCAAGTACCAATATACAGCTGATAAATCTGTCTAACTTTGCTAGAATAACCATTTCCAGACTCCATAATAAATTCACTGCGATATACTGGTGTCATACATTCATCATCCATGTAATATCAGACCCGATTCGCACGCAATTACAAAAGATGAAGAGAGATATATATTGGCATTAAGTTGACTCAGTCAGACATTCCCATCGATATATCGCGTTCTGCATCAGGGCGATCTGACAGCTCATCAGTCTGTACAAATACTTGGTGAAAGTTAAATATTAGCCTGTAACTCTAGAGCATGCCAATTTGGCCTATCACCCATACATAATTTCCCCATTTTGCGCAATTCAAATATCTCTTGAGCAAGCAATCTAGCCGTCCATACCGACAGCTAGTGTTAGCCAGTGTGAATTGTGACCTCCCCCTGTTCATGATCACAAAATATTATCCATCAAACGACGACGTTGGCTGTGTTCTACATGAGGCGGAATCAGATGCGTTGTTTAACAACATAAATATCACATTGATTAGTTCTTCTGGCTAATTACGCCTGTTCTCCAATATGGCGGAATGGAGCCTTATTTGTGTCACATTCTTTTACTACGTTTTCTACTAGTGAGTGAGTGAGTGAATAGGATTTAACGTCGCTTTCAACAATGTTTCAGTCATATCGCCACAAACCAACTCAGCAACACCCAGCCAAGTTGCGTTCCTGTTGCTTCAAAAGAGCAAATCTCTGGAGCACCATGGAACCATACACCCGCCATCCACCCCACAAAACACAGAGGACAGCAAACAAGACGCTTACATTGGTGCAATAAAAGACAAGGTGCAATTACAGTGCTAGACACCACATTAACAAGTTCCTGTTGCTTCTCAGCAAAATGCATTGAAGCAACAGGAACCCGTAATAACCAGTGAAATTAATTAAACTGGACAAGTGTTTCGATGCCTGTCTTAGACTAGCATCAACTTTCTAGAAAAATATAGCTTCTCGTTGTTTTGTGGCTTCGGAAGAATAAGTACATGTACATATATAACATCTATTTCTGCAAGGGTGGTTTCATGGACGAGGAACTTATCCCTCTCTAAACATGTTTCGAACAACTTATGTAATAAATTTTAGCAATTTCCGCGAATGATGCACTGACTCAATTTTTGGTAACGCATGGTTCTTCAGTGAGACAGCACAAAAACATGGAAGCATTAAGACTGCTTTGTTAAGAGGAGGCACTCTTCCCTCTCCTCCCCTCCCCCTCTCCCCTTAGTCATATAAATAGAAAATAGTTCATAGCGAAGTTATCCCTACTACTCACTCCATCACTCAGGACCCTCTGATTCGGGTGGAACAGGATATGCAAATAGGTTCAAAATGACCTCAATATTGTAAACATATAGAATCACAAATTTTTAGCTCTAAATATCTTTTTTAGTTGTCGAGGACAGAAATATCGAGTTTGTTAAAACGTTTAGGCCCCGCTTAAATCCAAGCGTAGATTTACCCTGTTCAAACATGTGGGTGAAACCAGGCTGCATATAAATACATGAACATTATAGTGTTTGTACAGATGGCAGATGGGATAATGCAGGTGTCGGCTCCGGCAGTCTGTAGGCAGCCATCGCTCGCTGTTAAGTTAGTGAGAAATATTCATTCGGGAAATAGTGATGCAAAATCGGTAAGCAGATGTATTCTTGGATAGATTTGACATTCTCAGAATCTCCATTTCTCAAATCCGAATTAATCAATATCTGCAAAGAGAAAAGGAAATCGCCAAGTGCTGGAGACAAGTTGTATATTTAGTAATATATATCTTATCTTGGTTGTAGTTTATAGGCCTACTGGTATATTATTCATTATATGACTTGGGCAGCTCTGGAGATTAGGTTCCGCAAAGATCTCTGTTACCCAATCACAGCTATATGAATAATAGAAACTATATTTGTGTAGGTGAGTGAGTGATTTAACGTCGTTTTCAACCAGTTTTCAGCACGACGGTGCCTAAATGTGTCGGGACAACAGAGCGCTCACAGTTCCTATTATCCTAGACACTGAAAAACGGATCTAGGTCATTTGCCCTTCAAGTCATTTGCCCTTCGGACATTTGCCCTTCGGATATTTGCCCTTCTGACCATTTGCCCTTCAGGTCAATTTGCCCTTCCGCCCATTTGCCCACACTATACATGGTATATGAGAAACTGCTTTAGTAAACTTCTGACGAATATGTTCAATTTCTTAATGTTTATTTCACAAAGAAAATATATCAAACTTTAAAAGAAAAAAAGAAATTAAAGCACTAAAAAACATACATCTGGTAGCATCTGACGATTATATTCAAGTTCGGACTTCATGTTTATTTTATCCACAGAAATTTTTTTCTGAAAGTAAAAATGAAATATAAAATGCATGTAAACGGAAAAATTATAAACAATAAACATTTTTTTTCTTTCATTAAAAATTTTTAATTGGTCTTTGAAGTATCAGATGAAAGAGCTGAGTAAGAAAGACCACTAAGCAGAAGAAGAATATGACTAGTCAGAGATAATCCAGATTATCCCCTCACTGATCACCCATCACTCCCTGAGGCTTGGGTCACTCACAGATAATCCTGATTAACACATCACTGGATTTTCTCTGTTTGAAGCCCCGAAACCTAACTTGAATATAATCGACAGATGCTACCAGATGTATGTGTTTTTTGTGCTTTAATTACTTTTTTTTCTTTTAAAGTTTGATATCTTTTCTTTGTGAAATAAACATTAAGAACTTAAACATACTCGTCAGAAGTTTACTAAATCAGTTTCCCATATACCATGTGTAGTGTGGGCAAATGGGTGGAAGGGTAAATTGACGTGAAGGGCAAATGGTCAGAAGGGCAAATATCCGAAGGGCAAATGTCCGAAGGGCAAATGTCCAGAAGGGCAATTGACTGTACCAGTGCAGCACCCGGTGCATTGACAGCACGAATGGAATGACCTATTGCTATTCTATGGATTACTATTATCCCATCCAATTGTCTTCTAGGCCCTAGGAACTAAACGGTTTCATGTAGAGCGACAAGGTTAGGCTCATAGGTCTGAGTCTGAAGTTGTTTTCATGGCCATGATTCTGACCTTAATATCTTGAGTTATAAGCTTGCATGTGAAACGTGTGAAATGTCTTTCTCAGATATTTACCAAATGGGTATAAGGACGCAGTTGAGATTAAGAATGAAAGTGTTTGAAGAGATTCCCAATAAAATGAGCCAATCCAATAAATACGTCACACAAACAGTTTACGTCACACAAACAGTTTTCGGGTTCTCCGCCCTGAGGACGTTTTCCTTGTTTGCAAAGCTCAACCAAACGAAGTTTTCATAAATCTTATGTATAGCCATGACGCAGTTATATTTTCGAAGACGTAAGGTGACAAGAAAATTAAGTTATCTCTTTTATCTCAGATAAGTCAGTGGCTGTTTGTGTACTGCAAACCGTTTAATGTGGCCCTGTCTATATACTCGACCAGTTCTATTACTCTCAAATATATTGATGAATGTCTACTGTGAACCGCTTACTGTATACCAGTCTATTTATTTGAACAGTTCCATTACTTTTACATATATTGACTTTCTTCGGAATTTGGTGTAGATGTATACAGATCCTCTCACATTGCATTGGGTGTAAGTGAATAGTTACCTAGATTTGATAACAATGGTGTATATGTCCCTATCCCCAAACCCACCTCTGCACCTCCACATTCAATCTCATTCCAATCAACTACAATACACGTGCTTCATCCCACTTTCGGTTGAATCCGCTTCATATATGTTTCTTGCTTTTATTCTCTTGTTCCGAGTTTCACGCCTGTATATATCTCAACCCAATCGCCCAATCTCCATTACAAACATTTTCCCGCTCATGTAAGTTACGTAAGAATGAATTTACCTAGCATCTGGTTTCTTTTCCATTATATTTGTGCTTACGTAGGAAAACTCACCTGTGATTCTTGCATGATTCCTTCTCTTTGTAATCTTGCCTACCATGAACAACACATCTGTGATTTTTACAGAATACCCGTCGCGCTCGAGCAGCGCATTGCGCCAATGAGTCTATCGCTGCATGACTCCGTTGTGCATATGTTGTTTTCTTTGTATTTTTTCTTCTCAATGTTTTGTTCATTGTACATATATGTATACAGCCACTCCCTGCTTTTATTTAACTCTATTTGGGCTAATATGGTTTTGCCTGGTTCCTGGAAACATTCTATTATTATTCCGGTGCCTAAACCAGGGAAGCCATCCTCTTCACCATCTTCTTACCGTCCAATAGCTCTAACCTCGCATCTATGTAAAATTATGGAGAGATTAGTTAATAATAGACTCACGTGGTATCTGAATAAAAATAATATTATATCCCCGTTTCAGAGTGGCTTCCGGAAAGGAAGGGGCACCCTTGACCAGCTCATTAGATTAGAAACATCTATCAAAAATGCCTTTGCACACAAAGAATTTCTTCTCTGTGTATTTTTAGATATTGAAAAGGCATACGATATGTTATGGCGCAAAGGCCTTCTAATTAAATTAAATAAAATCGGAGTTAAAGGGCGTATGTTCGGTTGGATCAAATCTTTTTTGTCAAATCCAACTGCGCAGGTCCGTGTTGGATCTACATTATCTCCAGTGGTGCCAATTATAAATGGAACCCCTCAGGGAAGTGTCATAAGTCCGACACTGTTTAATATTATGGCAAACGACCTTCCAGATCAATTCAATCCAAAAATAAAAAAAATCTGTATTTGCAGATGATAATGCAGTTTGGTATTCAAGCACAAACCTTAAACTTGTAATAAAATACATTACAGTCGCGTTAAGTAAGGCTGTTATTTGGGGCAGGAACTGGGGTTTTCTGTTCTCATCAAATAAATCGGAGTCGATTTTATTTACACATAATAGAAAAATTAAGGAAAATATCGAATTGAAAATGGATGGTCATAGTGTAAAAAATGTGAATCAAGCAAAATTTCTAGGAATGACCTTCGATAGTTACTTATCATGGTCAAAGCACATTGATACTATTGTATCAAAATGTCAAGGAATTCTTAATTTAATGAGATGCTCAGCAGGTACCAGATGGGGCGCCGATCGGAAGTCTCTTTTAATGTTATACAAGTCTTTAATTCGATCCAGACTTGATTACGGCTGTGAGGCGTACAATTCTGCCTCCGCCACTATTAAAAGTAAACTTGACGGCATACAGTACCAAGCTCTTCGTATTGCCACGGGAGCTCTCAGGTCTGTCTCATTGCAGGCTTTATTAGTCACCTGTAATGAGCTTCCCCTCCATATAAGAAGAGACATGCAGTCAATAAAATATGCCTTGTCGCTTAAATCAGCTTATAAAAACCCATCGTCTGACCTATTGGACGATAACTGGTATAATCACCTTCCTAGCATGAGCCGTATTAAAAGTGCCAACCCTTTCAGTGTTCGTGCACTCCGGCTATTAGAGGATTATGAAATTGATTCTCAACTTTTGCACAAGAAAAATCCTATTTCTTTCCCTCCTTGGCAATTCATTATTCCATCAATTTCAACAGAATTAAATAATAGAGTTAGAAAAACCAATCCAGTCAAACTAGTTGAACTGTGTGCATCGGATTATATCGAGTCCAATTATTCCGAATATTTACATATTTATACAGATGGATCTAAATGTCCGGACTCTGGATTAACCGGAGCTGCATTTTATGTTCCCGATTTCAAGTACGAGTGTTTTAAACGTCTTTCTAATAATATCTCGGTATACACCACAGAACTAGTGGCTATATTAATGTCGCTAAAATGGATTAGTGAAGTCTCCCCATGCAAGTCAGTAATATTCACCGACTCGCTTAGCGGTCTGCTGGCCATGAGAAATTTCTCATTTGCGTGCACTAATTACCTCATTTACGAGATATTATATACCTTGACAACTATGTCGTATTCCAATATCCATGTGCATTTTTCCTGGGTTCCAGGTCACATGGGTATTCAAGGAAACGAGATAGTTGACCAACTGGCAAAAAAAGCACTCCGGTTACCGGATATTTGCACACACGTGGGCATGTCAATATCGGAAATGATGAGTGTGGTTAAAAAACGATCAATAATGATATGGCAATCGGAATGGGAACTGTCAAATAAGAGCAGGTTCCTCTATAGTGTCCACCCCTCTGTTTCCAACTGTAAAGAATATCTAATTACATCTAGGGAAAACCAGGTGGTGTTATGTAGAGTTCGAAATGGTCACATCCTCACAAATGAATTTCTTCATACACTGGGAAGCCATCCGACAGGGTTGTGTGACGTCTGCTATGAGACGGACTCCATTTGTCATTTCTTTTTTGTGTGTCCTCTGTATGCCAACTTCCGAACCTCATTTATTAAAGAATTATTGAATGCAGGTATCCCAAACCCGAATATCAAATCGGTTCTTGGTCCAGAAACTAATCACGTGAAAATTTTCAAGGCAGTGATAAAGTATGTTAAACAGTGCAGTCGAGCTTGAGGCTCTTGCACTTGGTTTTCAACTGTTATGCCTCATATTTCACGCATGGGCTGGTATGGAGCAAACAGATCTGCATTACGTAGGATAATTATTAGATAGTAGTATGTAGTGGAATAATAATTTAGGTTGATACCATGGAGGTCACTCTTTGTTGATGTCCACACACGCAATCTTTATAATAATAATTCATATTATTCATAAAACTATTACAGGCGTCGTCTTACGCAAGACTCCCAGTAGTAATGTAGTATGGTAAGCATATGGAGGTCAGTACCTTAGCGACCTCTCTATCGTCTACTTGCTCAAAATCAATAACAACATTAGACATTTTATATAAAATCTTCACAGGTGCCACACTCTCTAGTGTGTACACCGACGGTTAGTCTATCTGCACATTCCCTGTGTATTTAACCAATCCTCCCACTTGTCTAATCCAATAGAAGCAACTGAACCTATCTATACTTCTGAATTACAATTTAATTAGGTTCTTTCTTTTCTGATCGAAGGACTCGTATATATATATTTTGTTTTTTTTTGTTTTTGTTTTTTTCTCGTTTTTTGATAAGAGGGTTCCTCATTGGTAACAATATTTTTCTATTATGTTCCAATGTTCTTTTTACGTTGTATATCTTTCTACTTTAGCGTAGTTTGGCTGTCAAAAATATTTAGAAATAAACCAGGTATATAAAAAAAAAAAAAAAAAAAAAAATCTACAATTTTGTATATACTTTTCAAACTTTTTTTTTTTTTTTTTCCTCATTTAGGATATCCTTTACTTTTGATAAATATTTCCGATAATACAAAAATAATGTTGATACACCCGTTTTCAGATAATAAGCCTACATTATCATATATAGCAACCCAATGTCTAGTATTTGGCGTGGATGGGATCCATTTGATCCTGGTAAACGCCATCTAAATTCCAAATTAGCATAGCCAGCCGTTCTCTCGTTTTCTGGTTCTCTTTCTTAAGAACTACTCCTGTAGTATTGTTATATACACTTATCAACTATACACGCTTCCTGACTGTCATATATTTATTTACATTTCAATACGTAACGACATGCCGCGCCTTGAACCTTCAATATCTAGTTATAGTTGAATGCACTGAGATTTTCTTTAAACGCTTATATCATGCTGTACATAGTTTAAATTCATCCTCATCTCTTAATTATGTCTTTTCTTGAAGAGCTGCCCTTCTTCACTGAACATAATATTGACGCAGAGGCAGATTTGAACTCTAATAATGATAATGACACCTATTTGGCTGATTTTGAAAATATGTGTTTTAATCCTTTAAACCTAAATTTCCAGGAAAATAGCAACTATATCACTGATGACACGGAAGAAGAAATTTCCTACTGGAACCAAATTAGCTCCCAGCAGTCCAATTATTATTTCGAAGATAGCTTCAAATCACACATTGAATTCAATAATCTATCTGACGCTAACACATTATCTGTCTTCCATATTAATGCACGAAGCCTAAAGAAACACTTTACTGAAATTATCGAACTTCTACAAAACTTAAATTTTCGCTTCACAGCAATTGGAATATCTGAGCGTTGGCTTGACCCTGCTACCGAAGAGCTATATGCCATTCCCGGCTAGAAACCATTTCCCCTATCTAGAAATAATCGAATGGGGGGTGGAGTTATACTTTATATTAGGGACGATATTTTGAAATGCACCATTAGGGATGATCTAACACATATTGATGATTACGGAGAATATGAGTCACTCTTCGTCGAGGTCACTGATACCAATAACACTTACATTTTAGGTATAATTTTCAGACCCCCTGGTAAAAATGTGGAAAACTTCAACGATATTCTCTTAATTATTCCCAATACCTTAAAACCTGAAAAAAGAGAAATGCATTCTCATGGGGGATTATAATATAGACCTCTTAAAGACTCATTTACATGGCCGTTCCAAGCAATTTTATGAAATTATTAAATCGTTCTATTTATTTCCCAAAATCACCAAGCCAACACGCGTCAAATCTCATTCAGCTACTCTGATAGATCACATTTTCACCAATTTTCACGAAAACGATCGTTGCTCTGGCATTCTCCTCTCTGACATTTCGGACCATTTCCCGGTTTTCTACATCAATGGATGTTCTCCCACTTTCTCTTCTGCTGTACAAACTATAAGATACCGCTTGACTAACGCAACCCAACAATCTCTTTTCAAAGACAAACTTGATAATGCAAACTGGACACCAATTACAGAAGAATGCACAAATGTAGACGAGGCCTTGACGATCTTCCTCGACAAACTAACTCCTATCTATGACGAATGCTTTCCGACCCTAACCAAAACTATAAATACGCGAAAAATATACAAGCCATGGATAACTCCCAGTATTATCAGTTCTATTCATGAAAAAATAAGTTATACAGAAAACATCTTACAAATAAAAGTGCCGAAACGTCTACACATTACAAATTATATAGAAACAAACTCAATCATACCCTAAGAATTGCTAAGGAAAAATACTATGAAGAAAAATTTAATGAGCACAATAATAATATCAAGAAAACATGGAACACTATTAACGAACTCATGACACGGAAAAAACGCAGTTCCCTCCCAAATAATGTTGTCATCGACGGACAAGAAACATCTAACTCATCAGTGATAGCCAACCACTTTAATGACTATTTTTGTACTATCGCCTCTGAACTAGCAGACAAAATCCCATGTTCCAACTCTGATTTTAAATCTTTCCTCGGGCCTAAAATCTCCCACAGCTTTGTTCTATCCCCTACTACTCCTGACGAAATAATACAAGTGATTGCTAGCTTAAAAAGTGGCTCAGCTGGCAGAGACTGCATCCGTTTGTCACTCCTTAAACCCATCTCTAGTCGCATAGCTACACCTTTATCACACCTTGTTAATTTATCATTCAAGCTAGGAGAAATTCCCAATGTATTGAAGATGGCTAAAGTCACACCTGTGTTCAAATCTGGTGATAAAACTATAGACCTATATCGGTACTGCCCTGCCTTAGTAAAATCTTTGAGAAACTTGTTGCTGTCAGAATGACCTCATTCTTGGATGCTCACAATGTCATCTGTCCGAACCAATTTGGCTTCCGGGCTAACCATTCCACATGTGACGCAGTACGTTCGCTCTATGACAAATTAATTAAAGCAAAAGAAGAGAAGAAATTCAGTGTTGCACTATTCCTTGATTTATCTAAGGCGTTTGACACGGTTAATCACGAAATTCTTCTTTCCAAACTCACACACTATGGATTTAACGGAGCAGCCAATGACTGGCTTCGTAGCTACTTGTCTGATCGCTGCCAATGTATATCCTATAATAATACCTTTTCCTCATATAACGCCATAACATGCAGTGTTCCACAGGGCTCTATCTTGGGTCCTCTCCTTTTTCTGATTTACATTAATGACATTCATAACGCATCTTACTTACTAGATATTCTCCTTTTCGCTGATGACACTAGTGCTGTTTATTCTGACTATAATCACGAACACCTATTCGAAAACATGTCCAATGAACTCGCCAAACTTCACGACTGGTTCTCGTGCAATTTACTATCCGTAAACATAAAAAAAAACACATTATATGATCATAAAACCAAACCGGTGCGCCACACACATCACATCTAAGCTTACCCTCGACGGCATTGAACTCGAATACGTTACAACCTTTAAATTTCTAGGAATCCTGTTCAACGATAAACTAACCTGGCATTCACACATTGATTCCTTATGCTCAAAATTATCCAGAAATATTGGCATTATCAATAATATTAAGCACTGTATCAATCGGAAAACATTAATTATGTTATATTACTCTTTATTCTATTCCTATATCGCATTCTGTAACATGGTCTGGGCCAATACATATCCAACACATCTTCAACCATTAGTTATCTTACAAAAGCGGCTTATACGCATCATTTCTTCCAATTCACAATACGCCAATACTGAAAATCTATTTCCAGAACTGAGCATCCTCCCGTTACCTAAAGTAAATGACTACCTAATTCTTAATTTTGCACACAAAGTATTCTATCATTCGGTCTTTCTTCCATCCAGCGCACAAAATTACTTCACCAAACTATCAACTGTACATCATTACCCCACCAGGCAAGGGAACTTGAATCTGTATAGATCCTTTTACAAGTCACAACTTTCTTTCTACTCTACTAAAACAAAAGGACCACGCATTTGGAATTCTCTTCCATCCAATTTGAAATCCTGTCCCTCGAAATCATTATTCAAATCTCGCTTAAAGTATTTTTTGTTGGCACGCTAACTTAACTACCTGCCGCTCGTATCATAAAGTTTGCCTCTGTGTCAATTTTTGGTACTCCATCTTTATTCTGTTCATGACTTCATGATGCTGTATCTCAGTACCTTCTGTATATACGCTTTGTAAGTTACGAACTCGTGGTTTAGCGTATATTCATCTCTCTAGCTCTTAAATAACTCCTGTATATAATCATCGACTGCTACTTTTGAGGTTATATATATATGTATGTTTTATTCACCGCCTCTAAGCTCAAAAGACCCTATTTAGCATCTACATGTCATTATACTTCTTACTTATTCTTACCATTTATGCCGTTTTACATATGTATATATTCACGTACTCATTCGGGATAGATCAAGCCCTCTGGGGTTTTATTCCCGCCACATATGCGGCCATCAACTCTATACGATATCACTTTTCTTATACTATACTGCTGTACATATATGGTGAATAAACTCAATTCAAAATTCAATTCAAATTAATCATTGTCAAAATCCGCAATTTTATAAGGACATAAGCTACGGAGTTGATTCTTTGAACATGTATGAACATTTTAATGACCTAAAGGATTACGGCTTTAAATTTGACCATCGACCCCCAGACTCGTTTGGTGGTCATCACTTGAACAGCTAATGCAATCAGATGGCAAAGAAGGTCACATGACTTATATACCACGAGAAGTTGTTCGCAAATGTCTGAACACGGCCTTGGACCTTGGAATTAATAAGTATGCAAAGATCGCAATTACGACTGTCTGAATCACTAATACGCTGACAGACATGAAGCAATGGCACGATAGTAATAGTAAATACTAGTAAACCCTACATAGAACCTACTATTCTTTACTTGATGAGAAATTATCGTTTTAATTTTACTGTCATCCCCCTCCCAAATGGTGAATAACATCCCTCTTTGAGAGATTTGGAGTTGGACGTGTTTACACTTCGCTCCGAAAACTTTGTCTAATTCTGCGGATTTCAGCTGATCTTAGCTCTGATTTTTGTGTAATATATTTTGTGAACAGTTTTGACAAGTATCTGTGGTGAAATTTTGGAATTTTTTCTCAGTTTTTTGCTGTTCAGGGTGTTTTTGTCTTTGTCAGTTCGGCCCGGTTTGGGAGGGAAGAGAACTGCCATTACTACCTTCTCGGTCTTTGTGACTGAGAGGGCCGGCGGATTTTTCTTCTGTCTCTCTCTCCTTTTCTCTGTTTGTTCGCTGTCTGTAAATATTTCGTATTCTGCTGGTGTATATATTTCCTTGTTGGTTTGGTTTAGTTTATAGTTCGTTTTGGCTTAGGTCGATTTGCATATAATATTTGTGTTTATCGATGTGGGCTATATACATGTACATAGTAAAGGTATACAGCTGTACGTTGTAGGCATAACCCTCAGAATACAGCTTTGCGCTGGTCTCTGTTCTCTGTTCTTTTGTTCCGCGGTGTCACCAGGCAACTCGCAGGGCTTAGAACTGGGCTATTGTTCTGCCTAAACACTCTTGTTAGTAACTCTGGGTTATAGTTTACACCTTTAGAGTGAGGCTTCCTCTGGGGGGTAGTCAATGTGTACTCTGTGAGAGAGCACGCTGTTGTGGTGTGTGCGTGTCAATTTTTGTAGTTGTAGTGAGACTCCCCAGTGGGAATTTTTTTTTACTACGGCGTTCAGAAAGTTTGATAGACCACTGAGTCTAGAACTCAAGGGCTAACAGAACGCTAATGTAATTGATATATATATATATATTACGCATTGAAAGACACTGTTGGATGAGGACGGTCAGTCCTTAATCTTATATATCTTGGCTTGGGCAGTTTTGTATATCATATCTTTATACAGATTAAAAATGGCTCAGTCACCAACTATCATTCAGTGGAATTGCAGAGGAGTTTGCCCAAATTTGAATGAACTCCAATTATTAACTCAAGATTATGAACCATCAGCTTTTTTTCTCAATGAGACCTTTCTGAAGAAATCATATAAGAGATAAATTCAAATTTCGCCAATACACAACTTACCATTTCTACGCTTTAGACGAACATGAAAAGGCTACAGGCGGCTCTTCAATATTGATTAAAATGGGTGTTTTACACAGTCCTGTTGATTTAGTGACAGATTTACAAGCTGTAGCAGTTTGTATTACCTTGAATTCTGTTTTTACATTAGGCACAGTGTACATACCTTCTTCTGGTAGTCTCCGGCTTAGTGAACAGAATCGTTACGATCAGCTCCCGAAACCTTGCTTATTGATGGGTGATTTTAACGGTCGTAATATCCTCTGGGATAATGAAGACAATTGTAAAGGTAAAATTCTTGAAAAATTTATATCAAATAATTCTTTGTTTACTTGGTGCTAATACTGTTATGTGGAAAATGGAATAGGTCTTTGGATTATGGACGCGGATATTCTCTAATGGACGACGGCTGGATTATGAATGACGGACTAGACGCTTGTAATTATACACATTTGTCCTCAGGTCATGGAACCTATTCAGCATTAGCTATCTGACTTTGCGACCTTCCTATTCTTGAAGAACTTTCTTGGTCTGTTCATGATGACCTTTGTGGAAGTGATCACTTTCCCACTGTCCTAAAAGCTGTTCATTCAACTGATGACCCCCCTTTCACAAGGTATAATTTCAAGAAAGCAAACTGGCTCGAATTTGAAAAGCTTTGTTCACAAAAACTACAAGCTGTCTCTTTCGTTGATGTTCCAGATCCTGTACAATTATTCTCAGATATGCTGATAGAAATTGCCAAGCAAATCATTCCCACATCTTCAGGAGTTGCACATATTAAGAAATCTTGGTTTAATGATGCCTGCAAAGAAGCACGAAAATGTAGGAAGAAAGCTGAACGATATTTTCCCCGACACCCTAAACCTGAAAATTTGAAAGATCTCAGAGTTACAAGAGCTAAAGCTCCTAGAACCATGAAACAGAATAAACGTGATTCTTGGAAAAAATTATATCTCTAAGAGCAATACACATACTCCTATAACAAAAATTTGAATATGTTCCAAAGAATAAAAGGTAAAACCTCCAAGTCCAGCGTTCAGCATCTCAACGATGGAAACCAGGTGATTACTGACAGAGTAGAAATTGCAAATAAATTAGGCGAAACAATTGCCTAAAATTCTTCGTCAGAAAATTTCAAAGTTTCCAAAAAGAGAAGAGAAAAATGAGATTAAATTCCCCTCCGATAACCATGAAGGCTATAATGCTATGTTTACAATTGAAGAACTTCATGCTTCTCTCACAGACGCTAACGATTCTGCTGCAGGCCCTGATAATATTCACTATCAGCTTTTGAAACATTAGAAATCTTCTTTAGAAATCCTATTACGCATATTCAACAGACTTTGGACAAGAGAAGACTTTTCACCGTCATGGCATAATGCCATATTTATACCAGTACCAAAGCCTGGCCGTGACCATACAGGCCCTGGTAATTATCGTCCTATTTCACTGACCAGCTGTGTTTGCAGGACAATGGAACGCATGATAAATGATCGCCTTGTTTGGTACCTGGAAACTGAAAAGAAACGTACTGATATTCAAGTTGGTTTCCGTAAAAATACAAGTACCATTGATCATTTAGTCAGATTAGATTCGTATGTCAAGAATGCTTTCGCCATGAATGAACATGTGGTTTCTACCTTTTTTTATTTAGAAAAAGCCTATGATACGGCCTGGAAATACGGGATTCTGAAGATCTGCTGCAGGCCCTGATAATGTTCACTATCAGCTTTTGAAACATCTACCCGAATCTTCCTTAGAAATCCTATTACGCATATTCAACAGACTTTGTACAAGAGAAGATTTTCCACCGTCATGGCATAATGCCATAGTTATACCAGTACCAAAGGCTGGCCGAGACAATACAGACCCTGGTAATTATCGTCCGATTTCACTGACTAGCTGTGTTTGCAAGACGATGGAACGCATGATAAATGATCGCCTTGTTTGGAATCTGGAAACTGAAAAGAAACTTACTGATATTCAAGTTGGTTTCAAGTACCATTGATCATTTAGTCAGATTAGATTCGTATGTCAAGTATGCTTTCGCCATGAATGAACATGTGGTTTCTATTTTTTTTTTATTTAGAAAAAGCCTATGATACTACATGGAAATACGCGATTCTGAAAGATCTTCAAAATGTGGGATTAAAAAGCCGTTTACCCGTTTTTATTTCCAAATTTTTGAATGATAGACAATTCCAAATTCGTTTGGGTACAACTATGTCTGATCAATTTGATAAGGAACAGGGTGTCCCGCAGGGCAGTATGTTGTCTACTACTCTGTTTAGTATCAACATCAACAGCTTGGCTGCATTACTGAATAAATCAATTGATGATTCCCTCTTTGTAGACGATTGCAACATATCGTGTAGCGGGAAAAATTATACACAATAATGAGAGAACATCACAACTTTGTCTAAATAGAATTCAGAAATGGTGTCTAAAAAATTCTTCAGAGCTAAGATAATTTGTATTCACTTTTGCAGAAAATATTTCCAGCACAAAGATCCAGTACTTACATTAGATGGAACTGAAATCAAAGTGGTAGAAGAGGTCAAATTCTTAGGCATATTGTTGTTTGACCAACAACTAACATTCAAATCGCATATAAATTGCTTGAAAGCCAAATGAACGAAAGCTCTAGATCTGTTGAAGGTAGTTGCCAGCTGTAAATGGGGAGGAGAGCAGCAAACTATCGATCACTTCTTCGTTCCAAACTTGAGTATTGTTCTATTGTTTACAATGGTGCAAGCAAGTCAAACTTAGCAAAGCTAGATACTATTCTCCATCAAGGACTAAGACTTTGCCTCTGTACGTTCAAAACATCACCTAAAGAAAGCTTGTATATCGAACCAGATGACTCTCCTTTAGAACTTCGAAGAATAAAACTATCGCTGCAATATATCACAAAATTGCGATCAAACCACTCAAATCCTGCATATGACTGTGTTTTCAACCCTCAGTACGCGAATTTCTATTTAAAGAAACCCTCGATTAGTCCACTTTTTGGAGTCCGTATGAATTACAACGCATATAAGGGAAGTGGGAAGAGGTGCCGACATACTGACAGAGCCACATGACTTAACAGTATAGTCTTCTGCTTAACCTATTCTAAAGCACATACCAAGAATCTAACGATTAGTCATATGTGTTGTATCTCAGGTACGCTTTTATTGTACCTGTTCATGTGGCAACTTCGATGACATGACCACACGGCCCCTAGCACCGGCATAAGCGGTATTAGATACAAATATATAGAGCTATGATGGAAATGCTCTGACAACTCGTATATTGGTAAATGGTGAGCTGTGTCGCTGTGACAACTCATACACTGGGGATTGCTGAGCTGTATCGTCGTCAGATGAAAATGATGGCATTTAACACAAAATACTAGTCTGTAAGGCCCGATGTCGACCCAACATCAACTTCCCACAATGCCAACATATATCAAAGACCAAAAGGTATGTACAGGGGGCGGGCCTCGGGGACGAAACGTCCAGCAGCAGGATCTCGCCATATGCAGGTAAAGATGGGAAGAGGTGCCGACATACTGACAGAGCCTCATGACTTCACAGTATAGTCTTCTGGTTGACCTATTCTAAAGCACATGCCAATAATCTAACGATTAGTGATATGTGTTGTATCTCAGGTACGCTTTTATTGTACCTGAAACCACACTTTGTAGCAGCTGATATTAAAGTTAGTCAAATTTTACCTAACGAGCTCTTGCGAACTCCACCATGGCAGTTAGCCAACCCAGAAGTAGATATTTCGCTGACGAAATATAAAACGGCAGACACGAGCCAGCTCGTGTATACACAAGAATGTGATCTACTGAGAGAGAAATACAGATCACATCAGGCTATTTATACAGATGGTTATAAAGATGGTGAGAGAGTTGCATGTGCTACTATCTTTAGTTCCAAAACTACCTAAAAACTATCGTCCACCAGGTAAAAGTTCCATATTCACTGCAGAGGCAAAAGCTCTGTTATCAGCTTTAGAAGGTATTGGGTTCACTGGAAGGAAAAAAATATATCATATTCTCAGATTCACTGTCGTGCATTCAAGTGATTAAAAGTGGAAATTCAACTCAACCCACCATCTTGAAAATTCTACAATTATATGACGTTAGATTTGATCAACATATAGATAGTGTTTTGTTGAGTGCTCACGTTGACATCAAAGGCAATACTGAAGATGTGGCTGATCCTGTTGGAATCTCATATAGCGATTTCAGACCATCTATCTGTGCTTATGTAAGAAAGCTGTTTCAATCTTTATGAGATACTATGGATAATAACAAACTTCACGAGTTAAAAAAAAACTGTTGGTTATACTCCTCTCAAGAGCCAGAAACGTTTCGATCAGGCCATGATTAGACGATGTAGGATCGGCCATACACGTTTAACTCAAGAATATTTACTAAACAAAGAGTCGGTCCCAAGGTGTATTCCATGCCACGAAGATCTAACGGTGAAACATATTCTCATAGACTGTATAGATTTTAAAAGAGATATTTTTTATCGAGCAGCTACGCTGGAAGATCTTTTTAACCGAGTAAAAGAAGATTATATTTTAAATTATTTAAGAGAGATCGGTTTGTTATACAAATTTTAATGTCTGTACCTGTTTTAACGCATTAGTTTACTGAGTTAGTTGCTTGAATACTAAGAATTTTGTTTGATCGTCGCTATATAGCTGAAATATTGCTGAACGCGACGTTAAACCGTAATTCTCTCTTTCTCTCACTCCCACACTTGAAAGATGTAAATTATATGCGGAGCAAATATTTCACTGTGGCGAGATACGATTATGTAATTGAGCGTTTTATACTTTTATTTAGCATTTTATAATAGCCTAGGACTAAAATGTATAGTATAGAATGTTCTAGGTCTTTAGACGTAGTCCTAAAGAAAATATTTTTTTAAATATTTTTTCAATATTTTAAACCCACCGTTTGACTTAGAGTAAGGAAACATTCAGGTTCATAAAACGAACAATAATTACCTACTTAACAAATGGGTAGCATCTACATAGCAACACCACTTTAAGAAATATTGATTGAATCTGCCGCCACAAATGGTAACAATTTAATTTAAGTACCTGAAGGCAGTGTGTGAAAAGTTTAAGCTCTGTAGCAGCAAGAATAATGATAGAGATAGAGATAAACCGATACCTTTGGAGACGAGATATTTTGGGATACGTCAGTTATCACGAAACCGCCTCGATCGATTGGACGTGATCCCTAAATGGCATGTTTGATCTAATTGAACAAAGGCTTCATTTTACACCTAATTTATGTTATATCTGGCGACGAAGAGATGAGACAAACAAACGGTATCTGCAATACAATAATTTGCTGCCCGGATCAGTATATAGCACCACACTAATCACTGACTTTGTATTCCTCCGTAAATGTGGGTGCAAAGAGTGTGTTGTCTTCGGTGGTTGGGAGTAAACATTTGAACACTTGAAATGAGTCCAATCCCGCTCGGTTTAGTTACTGTTTCTTTTGTATTCGTTTTCAGCGTTCATCCCTTTCTTCGTTAGAAGACCTCGCTACTCCATACAGCCCTAAAGTAGTACGGTGCTGTTGAAGTTTTAATCGAATCATGGAGCCTACTAGTAGGCTCCATGATCGAATCCACCCGGTTCGAGATAAACCGATGACAATACGTAACCTTATCATTCTGGTACCTTTAATCTGCCTTTCACGTAGTAATGCAGGAACGAACAATGACGGGCACTGATTGTTTTGGTGAGATACAACAAACATTCCAGATATGGTTTACCTATGCGGAATCTGCTATCAGATGCATAGAGTCTGTCCAATTTAATTAGTCATCTACTTTTTAGCTTTTCAAAAACCAACAGATAACTCTGTATAAATTTCCCTTTTTGCAGCATGTAAAGAAAATGAACTCTACAAAATAACCATTACTCAGTGATATTGTTAATATATCACACTTGAAATAACTTCAGAACTGTTGTTTCATGGAACGTGGCACATATATTTGGGGGTTTTGTCCCTTGGTGGGAAAAATATTTCGTCTATAATGGCGCTGAGATAGTTTTTTGTTCCCGTGTATCATCGAGCGCAGTTTCGTGGCAATGAACGTTAGCTTCTATTTTCAAATCAGAAAATTAGATTAACAGAATAGAGAGCAGATGATATGGCATGGACGTGAACACCGTGGCGCCGAATTTTCGTGCATAGTTATCAACGGAATTCCTCTTCTTACACGTTAATTATTTATATTACAATAATTAATCACATTATAGAGACGGGATAGGAACAGTTTACCTCATGTAGCAATGTCATGTTTGGGGAGTACCATCAGATATTTTATACCGATATCGATTCTTGTTTAGCATGTGCCTTTATTCCATCAACTTCTTGCCAAGTCACGTTCGACTCGGCAGTCTATCTTCAGCATAATTGCCGAACTTTAGCAGGGTCAATTTCCTTTCTAGTTAAACTGTTGTTGAAATATTCCCTGACAAAATTGCGATGTCGATGATTCGTGACACTGGCTTTGTAGAATTCGCCAAAATGCCCCATGACCCTGAGCAAGCACCCTTTATCACAAATCTATTGATGGGGTCTCATGAACGAGATGGGATATTGTCGGAATTATAGATTGCGGTAGAGAGTTTAACGTACAGTGGATTTCCTGCGAGTACTGCTTCATGTGAAGATTCTCTGCTGATATTAATTGTCAAATTGGGATTCTTTCTACGTTTTGTTGATTACTAGTTAAGCCCTGAATGCTGAATATTTGTGTTTCCTATATAAAAAACAGCCGTCCGCCTGTCCCTATGTCGTCCGTAATGTCACGGTACGACGTTGTAATGGACATTTTAATCCGCTTGTTGCATAACGTTACAGTACGACGTTGTAAAGGAAATCCGATTGTTGCATAAGGTACAGTACGACGCTGTTCGTGACGAAAATGTTAATTTCATTATAGCAGGTACAAGGTTGCAATAGGAATTTATCAAAGTGTAGCAATGTTTCACCCTGAAGCGATGCACTATCAGCACACTTGACACCTGAAGGGAACGAATCAAGTCGAGGGAGGTAACTCAGTGATACAAGAGTCTAGTCCGCCATTCAATATTCAGCCGTCGTCCATTAAAGAATTTCCGCGTCCATAATCCAATGACCTAATTCATATAATAACATGTGCACCAAATTAAAAGGATAAATCATAGTATACATAAAATTAGGCTAATTTTCTGCAAAACAGAAACGGTCAACAGTTTTCAATGATGCCAGCAAGACATCATGATGTTCCAAAAATTTCAAATCGGTATCGGAAACCAACGTGAGCCACCTAATTCTTCTGCGACACTTTAGGTAAATGACGTTCCAACCGAGGTTGCGAGAAGCTAGCTAGCTGTTCAAACAAATTAAATTTTATCGCTTCAGTATATATGCCGGAGGGATCATGTCATCACGATATCCGTCTGTTTTGCTGGCTTGCTATCAGTCTTGTCCGTGTGACTGAATCACTCAAGAAGCCAGATCGCTGTAGCTATCGACACCTAAATTGGCATACAGAATTGCTGAGTGATAGAGCTTTGCTCGAGACGGATAAACCCAATTAATTAAAACGACCCACATACGAGAGCCACACCGCGGGTTCCCAGTTATACACAGTCCCATTCTTATCTAGAGTGATCGGGGCATGACCATGTCAAACACTATACACCTCCATTCAAAGTTTCTCAAATCCTGTGAAAAAAGTGCACACTGACGGGGAAATGGAAGATCTCTGACACTACGTCTCGCAACTAATTTCGTTAATCCGGGGCTATACGCCGTTTTATATTTCACATGTCCATGGTATTCAAATGAACAGTAAAAATCAAAGCGTGACTGAGAAGACGACTTGGAAATTAATTCGGATAAAGAATATTGATCAATGATAAGGATTTTATGTAAAGAACACGGTGACTTACTGTCATCATTGAAAACTGTTGACGTCTCTCTTGCAGGGAACCATCTTGAGTTTTTAATTTTCAGTTCATGCATATCTAGAACTGATGCGAACTTTCGTACGAAAAAGGTGTTTCGATTATTGACGCGTAAATATTTTGTGGACGACGGCTGAGTATTGAATGTGGAATATGACGCCTGTAACAGAGATGCTATGCTTGATGGCTACAGCGACCCATGTGTCCGCAATAACGGAAGCATTTTACCGAAGGAACCGCAGATCACAATTGTGACTTCGTTGATGTACGTTTTATCATTCGCATGTCCACAGCAGATAGAGGGTAGCGTAGCGTACATACAATTGGATTTAGCTGGTATTTGTTTGTGAATTGGATGAGATTTTTAATGGGTTAAGACTCAGATGACAGTGTCACGAGGAACAGGAAGACTGCAGTGCCCGGAGTATTGGGGTTCAACATCTCTCGCGATTTGAAGCAGAATTGTCCTAGTGCTGCGGTTCCTGAATACAAAATGAAGAACTATTCTGACCTTGCACGAAGAAACTAGACTGGAATAAACATGCTGGATAAGTGTAGCAAATAAAAATCCAGCTCTGGTACCAGCTTGGTCGATGAAGCTGATCTGTACGGCTTACTGGAGGAAAACATATCGCATCTCTTATGGAGGAAATTGATGTTGTAGTGCCCACTTAACAGACTAGATTTCGATTACGACCTTCGTTGATAGAGTTTCGGCTCAAATCACTAACTTTTCGGGCAGAGAAAATGGAATGGGACATTTATGATTTTAGGCGTCAGAAATAGAAAGTCTAACTCGCCAATGAATCGCAGTCCTGTTCTGTTTATTATCACAACCACACAAATAACTCGGGAGTTTCTGAATTTGTGACAGCGATATCTTTAGGTATACAGAGCTTTGAATTATTGACTGCAAGAAAAATGAAAGAAAAAAGAAGTTACATTTCGGTCACAAGTATACGAAATGATTTGAACACGTAAAGAGCAGATACATGTGAAACAACAACAACAACATGAAATTGCATTACCAGTTTACGTTGAGCAAATAACATTATTTTAGCTTAGATATCTACCAAAACAAAATTCTACACATAGCTTAGTTGTTCATGAAAGTATACACAACCAAATACATGATAGAAAAACAACGTACCGTATGTTATGACCTCTATCTATCTCACACATGGTGAACCAACCTGCCTTACATGGAGGCAGCCATTAGTTGAGTCACATGATAACGTACAAAATATTACCAAGTAGCTGTAAGAGTAGTCTCCCATGGACCATACACAATTTAAGGTAAAATGCTGTTAGGCCGCTACATACCGGCCCCTAATTGATGAGAAACCTCGAATCAATTCTATTAATACTGATAAGGCCTAACCAAGAACAAAGCATTTTACGCAACAGCATGAGAAATGAGACATAACTTGTCAACAGGTCGTCTTAATATTCCAGACTTTGTCTGAACGTCTACTATTCTTACTAGGCCCTTTTTGTCCTTCAAAACTTCCGCTACCCTACCAAGTGACCAAGTATTTCTGGGAGTGTTGTCTGCTATCAAGACAACATCGTCAACTACAAGATTTTGGTTCGGGGATAGCCATTTCTGCCTTGCTTGCAGAAGTGGGATGTACTCGTGAAGCCATCTTGTCCAAAATACGTTGGCAAGATACTGAACTTGTCGCCAACGTCTTCTAGCGTAGGTGTCCTGTCTGTCGAACATACCAGGAGGTAGCTGTTGAGTAGAATGTAGCAAAATCAGGTGATTTGGTGTGAGGGGTTGAAGATCACTCGGGTCAACCGGCATTTCTGTGAGAGGTCTGGAGTTTAAGATTGACTCAACTTCACAGAACAGTGTTGACAAAAGCTCGTTATCCAGCCGAATGACTTGCTGCTTCATGAGTGAATACAATATCTTTCTTACTGAACGTATCATACGTTCCCAAACACCACCATGGTGAGAACCAGCGGGTGGGTTAAACTCCCATCTGATGTTCTTCTGAAGGAGCTCGTTATGAATCCTAGATTGGTTCCATTCCTTAAGAGCTGATCGGAGTTCTTGTTCGCAACCCACGAGGTTGGTTCCATTGTCAGACCACATAACCTTAACAACGCCTCTCCTGGCTATAAATCTCCGAAGAGCATTAATACAGGAATCAGTAGTGAGAGAATTAGCCATCTCTAAATGAACAGCTCGGCTATTCAGACACGTGAACACAACACCATACCTCTTAACAGTGCAGCGTCCACGTTTAACCTGGAATGGTCCGAAATAGTCAACGCCTACCCGAGTAAATGGAGCTTCATCAGGGGTAAGTCTATCGGTAGGCAAGTCTGCCATCTTCTGTTGTTGTGCTTTGGCCTGATACTTCCTGCAGACCACACATTTGGAGACCAAGCTTTTGATGGAGCTACCCGCTCGCAGAATCCAATATTTCTGGCGTACGATGGTGAGTATACTGTTTTTGCCTAAATGTCCAGTAGAGTGGTGAACATCGTTGAGGATAAGGTAAGAAACCCAGGACTTTGCAGGCAACACTACAGGGTGCTTAACTTTAGCAGGAATGTTGGCACGTTCAAGACGACCACCGACCCGGATGACACCATCACACATGTAAGGATCAAGTTTTCTGATGGGACTTGAGCTTTTGAACTTAGGATTTGGACTCTGCAGGGTAAGTATCTCCTCGTGGAAATGCTGCTGTTGAACATACTTGACGATGGCAAACTCAGCCTTGTCCAAATCTTCTGTAGTCAAGTACTTCTTATGAACAGTCTTGGTCGAGAGTTCGGCAGTGGTTCTTCGAGACACCTTGGTAAGGAGGATGTCCTTAAGGCGCAAGAACCAAGCCACAAGACGCTTAAGCTTAAACCAGCTGCTACAATGCATCAGAAGCTGATCAATGGGTGGAACAAGCTGAGTGTTGGCTGTTGTAGTGAATACTGTTTTCACTTCAGGATCTTCAGTAGATATATCCTTGTCACTATCAGGAACTGTGGGCCACTCATGATCTGGCCTCCACAGAAAGTCTGGTCCACGAAACCAATGCTGTGCCTTGAGAAGTTGTTTAATCGTCAAGCCTCTGGACGCTACATCCGCAGGATTGGTTTTCGTATCAATGTAGTTCCACTGTTGGACCTCAGACGCATCTCTAATGACTGCAACACGATTGGCCACAAATGTTTTAAAACGTGAAGCGTCGTTACAAATGTACCTTAGGACGGACATACTGTCTGTCCAGTAGAAAACTTTGTCAATGTGATACTCTAGTTCTCTCTGTACGATACGTGAAATCCGGATTGCCACCATAGCTGCAGTCAATTCCATCCTAGGCATCGTCATCTGCTTTAACGGTGCGACTCTTGACTTAGCCAACAGCAGACTGCAGTGGATCTGATTGCTCTCATTGGTAAGACGTAGGTACACGACTACGCCATACCCAAGGTTACTCGCATCTGAAAAGACGTGGACCTGACAAGAGGAAACATCTCCGAAGTTGGTGGGCTTGTAACATCTTAAGAATTCAAGTTTCTCAAGCAGAGGCAAGTCAATCAACCATTGATCCCAAACTTTGATCTGATTTTCAGAGATCTCTTGGTCCCAACCGATGCCTTGACGACACAGGTCTTGAAGCAGTATTTTGGCAGGTAATATAAAAGGTGAGGCGAATCCCAGAGGGTCATATACTGAGCTCACAAGGGAGAGAATGCCTCTTCTCGAGTTGGATCGGTTCTGCAAGCGGATCCTGAAGCCCAAACTGTCGGTTTCCAAACTCCAGAAGACTCCCAAAGCTCGTTCGCCTGGCATGGTGTCAAATTTCAATTCCAGTTCCTTGATGCCTTTAGCTCGATGCTCCACTGGGATGGATTCGATGACCCGATGACTGTTGCTGACCCACTTAGTCAATGTGAAACCACCCTTGTGACACAGTGACATAAGATCACTCACTTGTCTGCATGCATCTTCTTCTGTAGGAACAGCCTTCAAACAGTCATCCACATAAAAATTCTTAAGAAGTATGTCAGAGACTGAAGAATCATAATCAGCCGCGTTATCAACTGCTGTCTGACGAAGAGCTGCACATGAGCAGCTCGGCGAAGATACACCCCCAAACAGATGAACTTTCATTCTGAAGATATGTGGTTCACACTGTAGATTGCCATTAGGCCACCACAGGAAGCGTAGAACGTCGCAGTCGGTTTTAGGTACTCTGACCTGGTAATACATAGATTCTATATCCCCCATTATGGCAACTGGCTCTTGCCTGAAGCGCAACAGGACCCCGACCAGGTTGTTCGTGAGATCGGGTCCTTGTAACAGCATGCTGTTGAGGGAGATGCCTTGATAGACTGCTGAACAGTCAAAAACAACTCTAACCTTGTCAGGTTTTCGTGGGTGGTACACCCCATGGTGTGGGATGTACCACACCCTACCATCATCACGACAAATTTCGTTTGCCGGAACTTGCTCCGCATACCCTTTCTCCAATATGGTGGCCATGAAAACTTTGTAGTCTTCAAAGAATTTGAAATTCTGATTGAACTTCTTCTGAAGGCCTCTCAGGCGCTGAGTAGCTTGAGAAATGTTGTCGGGAAGACGAACGTTTTCCTCCTTAAATGGTAAATTGATGTAGTAATGGCCATCTTCTAGAGTCATAGAATCCTCTACCTTTTTCATGAACATCTTATCTTCTTTAGACCACTCTTTACGATCATCTATGAGGCGTTCAGGGAAGTCAAAGTTTATTGACTCTCTGACTAATCGATCGAGTGTATTCAGTTGTTCAGCTTCTTGTATGGCTACCACTTCTGTTCTGTTAACAGAGAAATGTTGCTTCTGTCCACTTTTTTTGTCTTGGTCAACTCCACGAAGCAAACTCCAAATAACCCAACCTACGCGGGTTTTGGTTGCATGAGGAGTACCGGAGGGACCAGTACGCAGGTGAAGAGGCGTGTAAACGTCAGGAATGTTATTGCCAATCAACAGTCCTACTTCACCGTCAATCTGAGGAAGATGAATGTCCCTTAAGTGGGGCCACTTCATCAAGTCTTCAGAAGTAGGGATCTGGGTCTTGGATACCGGAATCCTATTCTTGGTATAAACCGTAGGAAGTTGAATTGTATTGTTCATATCCAAGTCGCAGATCTCGAGTCCATTGATGGCTTGTGTAGTCATTGTGTGTTGGGGACCCATAGTGTCAAGAGTTATTTTCAGCCGTTTACCATTGCCACCAAGAGGATCCATCAACTCTTGAGTACAAAAACTCACGCTACTTCCTGGGTCGAGAAACGCATAGGTATTGATACATTTCAACCCATTATGTAGTTTAACAACTACCGGAACGATAGCCATGGTGCACTGTGCTGCCCCAGCCCCTGTATGAGCTGCCCCGGCCCCTGTATAACATGTAGGTAAACTGGCATAAGCACTTGTAACCTCACCACTAGGTTTCAGTTGGTCACCCTTGTTATAATCAACATGACATGCTGTCGAGTGTCTGCCTTGACAAATTGAACATACTGATTTGAATTTACATGTCCTGTGCATGTGGCCGAAGCGAAGGCACCCGAAACAAAGGCCTTTCGATCGTAGAAAATTTAGTCTATCTTGAATGTCTTTGGCTCGAAATTTTCTACACTCTTCAAAACAGTGGTTTCCACCATCACAAAAAATACAAGGTTTTAAGGCTGCTTTGCATTTTGTTGAGTAACCATCGTCGGTTGACTTAGGGCCTTGTAAGAATACAGATTGAGCTTGCGAGGATGACTCGTCTGTGGACAGAGAAGTGGTAAATGTACCTTTTGTTTTCATGGGATTAAACATTTTTTTTGGAGGTAACCTATTGACTGTTGGGCTTTGTTCTTGGCGTAGCATATCCTTACCATACACTGGGTCAGTAGCTTTTTTAGCTTCACATTTGACAAAATTTACCAGTTGGTCAAACTTAACTTGTTGGTGTTTACTATTCGTCGTATAGACAATGTTTCGCCATTTTTCCTGACAATTGTAAGGGAGCTTACTCACCAACTTCCTCATGTTGTCAGGGTACTCCAATACCCTGACAGCAGGAACACTAGTCAAGGCATTTGAGCATTCAGAAAGGAAAATGGAGAAGTCATCTAGTGCTTTGCTATTATCAGCTTTGATTAATGACCAATCAAGAGCCCTTTTAACAAAGGCATTAGCTAAGATTTGGTCATTACCATACCTGTCTTCCAACTCTTGTCTAGCTGCGGGGTATCCTACTGAAGCTACTAAGTAACAATAACCCGAAACAATTTTGTTTGGTTCACCTTCAGTGAACTGATCAAGGTAATTTAACCTCTCATCCTCAGACTGAGTATTTACACAAATCTTTGTTTCAAATTGTCGGATAAACTTTCTGTACTCAAGTGGGTTACCTGAAAACTTCTTGATTTCAGGGTGAGGTTTACTTAGGTGTTTTACCACTGACTGAACAACATCAACATTAACAGTGTTAGATCCATTACTGGTTAATGGTATAACCTGTGCAGGGGAGATAACCTCATGTGAACCTTGTGTCATATCAACATTTGAAACATAGGAGGGCACAAAAGATGTGACAATTGGGTTTAACACAGACTTACTGATATCTGTAGTAGGCTTTGCCATATGTTGATCAACCTTCCCTGTCTTACCTACAGGCTTCACTTTGTTACTCTGTTCACTTTCAATATTATTGTCATTAACATTAACATTGTCCTGTATCTCTTCTTTCACTAATGTCTCAATAATGTCTGCCTTGGCATTCACAACAGCAAGCTTTGTGTCCATTTCCAGCTCTTCAGCTTCTTGCTGTAACCGGAACTTTGCCATCTCAATCTGTTGCTTTCTCTTAAGAAGGGCAGCCTGTACACTAAGTTCAGCTTTCCTCTGTTTCTCCTCAAGACGTGCGGCGGCCAAGGAACTTATCACAGACTTAATGGATTTTGCCCGACTTCCAACCATGGAAACACTATCATAAGGTCCAACATCATCTAAATTGTCATTAACAACTGTAACAGACTTATTATGCTCATCATCAATCCATTGTTGAATTGATCTTCTGGACTCTCTTAAGTATGTATTCATGTCTGACAAACACTTCTGTATCTCAGGAAACTTCTGACCTTCTGTGAGTTTAATCAACTCGTCATACAGGAAGTCAAATTCTGGAAAACCAGTCAACAAATCAGCGTATGCACTATGTATTGCAGTGACAGGCTCATGTTTAACAATCAGACTGTTAATATGCTCTGATTTTGTTTTCTGTCTTTTATAGACCGATCTCAATGCTTTGAGTTTGATGTCGATCGTGTACTGTAACCCTTTTTCTGTGGGTGTTTTTCTACGGGCACCTGACTGTTCACCTATTTCAGTGTCACTGTGAACAGTAGGATTTGGACTGTCTAATGGTTCAGCCATCTTCGATGAAATAACCTCTGTGTAAATTCACCTCTTTGTAATTCACCTCTTATCCGTATAGGTCATACGTCAATGAATTTAGGCGTCAGAAATAGAAAGTCTAACTCGCCAATGAATCGCAGTCCTGTTCTGTTTATTATCACAACCACACAAATAACTCGGGAGTTTCTGAATTTGTGACAGCGATATCTTTAGGTATACAGAGCTTTGAATTATTGACTGCAAGAAAAATGAAAGAAAAAAGAAGTTACATTTCGGTCACAAGTGTACGAAATGATTTGAACACGTAAAGAGCAGATACATGTGAAACAACAACAACATGAAATTGCATTACCAGTTTACGTTGAGCAAATAACATTATTTTAGCTTAGATATCTACCAAAACAAAATTCTACACATAGCTTAGTTGTTCATGAAAGTATACACAACCAAATACATGATAGAAAAACAACGTACCGTATGTTATGACCTCTATCTATCTCACACATGGTGAACCAACCTGCCTTACATGGAGGCAGCCATTAGTTGAGTCACATGATAACGTACAAAATATTACCAAGTAGCTGTAAGAGTAGTCTCCCATGGACCATACACAATTTAAGGTAAAATGCTGTTAGGCCGCTACAATGATGTCTTAGGTGGATTAAGTGAATTCCTCAATGTGGAGAGTTCCCAAGTAGACAGTACAATCACTGAAATCGTTCGGAAACTGTTGTCATTTAGATGAAGAGTAGATCAGCTGGAACAGTTGAGACAACATGGACCCCCCCTACCAAACTTTATGCGCTATCTCCGAAACGACAAAAAATTGAGAGCTGACACTCCGTGACTTTATAGCTTATCATATTGGGGCCATTTTGAGCCTATTTGCAAAACCCCGAGCAGAGGATCAGGAGTAAATTCAAGATGGCGGCCATGTGGGGTACCAGAAAAGTTATGTTTTCTTCATCTTTCCTGATTTTCTGCGATGAAAAGCGAGCAAAAACTATTTTAATTCACATCACATTAATATTTACTAAATTATCATGCAGTTTTTGCGGAGAAATTGCATAAATAACAAATCTGAACGAAAAATCGACCCCAAAAATGCCGTTTTGAAAATGACGTCACTGTGGCGTCATCAAACTGGCCATCCTTGATTTTTTTTTTTTTTACATTTCTGGTAGAGCTTGACCCAAGGGTACAGAGTGGTAAGTTTCAACCCCCCCCCCCCCGGCTCAAAGGATAAGAAAAATAATTACGGGAGCCATTTCGGTCCCCACCCCATGTCTGAACAGGTACCAAAAGGCGAGGTCAGATAGTGTTAACTAAGCACAGTGACATTTTTAGCAAACCAGAGGATGATATCGGGTTTTGCGATTTTGTTACACAGTGGATAATATCAAAGATGAAGAAGATGACCACCGAAGTGTGCCACCACCTCATTGGCAGAAGGTACATGATAACTTGAGATTACCAATCGATACTGGCATAATCCGAGAATCTTCTAGCTCGTACTTGTCAATTGTGATCATCATGCGGAAGAAGGATGTGGAACTCTGGACAGAAAGAGGATGCTTACGAACGAGTGGGGAGGATGGGTCTTACAGATCAATAGCAGCAACCAGGTCCCACAGTCAGAAAAATGGTGTTAATTAACACTAAAAATTGGTGTTGACTTCAACACCAAAAAACAGTGTTGAGTTAGGGCCTACACCATATTGCCCCAACACCATTTATTGGTGTTAGTTAACACCGTTATTTGGTGTTAGTTAACACCGTTATTCGGTATTGAGTCAGCATCCGCACTCGTCGGTCAACACTAAAAAATGGTGTTGAGCCGGTTTCAACATCATTTATTGATGTTAGTTAACACTGTTAATTGGTGTTGAGCCAGCATCAGCACTTGTCAGTCAACACTGAAAAATGGTGTTGAGCCAGCTTTAACACCATTTATTGGTGTTAGATAACACTGTTAATTGGTGTTGAGCTGGTGTTAGTTAACACTGTTAATTGGTGTTGAGCCAGCATCAGCACTTGTCAGTCAACACTGCAGAACGGTGTTGAGCCCGCTTCAACACCATTTATCGGTGTTAGTTAACGCTGCTATTTGGTGTTGTCCGCATCAAACTGATCGATCAGCAAATGAAAAGGGTGTATCAATTGAGGTGAATGAAAAACCGAAACAAGATTGATAGATAAAGAACATATATTATAAGACGCAATCTGTAATATTTCATTGTATGAAATTATGACACTCATGTATAACTAGAGGCCACGGCCACACTTGATCCCATCGGCCTAGTGTGAACTTGCCGTCCCTTTCACATGACCAATATAAATAACCAGTATAGACATATAAGGGCATCCAATGCAGTGTGAAAGTTTCACTGTTGAGCAAGCTTACTTTCCCTTGCACAGAAAAGAACAAACCGAACACTAGTACCCTAGTTTAACCACAGAACCATGGTTTTACCATGGTACATGTACCATAGTTTTTCCATAGAACCATGGTTTTACCATGCTACATGTAGTATGGCTCTATCATGGTACCGTGCTATGACCACAGTACGTGTACCATGGCTTTACAGGTTCAATGGCTTTACATGGTACATGTACTGTGATAAACTGCATACACCATGGTAAAACGATGATAAAATTGACCAAAAACATAGTGGTTCGTATCATGGTATTAAGTCTGGTATTGTACTGGAATAAATCCGCATTAACATTAGATGAGTTGAAGAGACTGAATGCTCAAAAAACTAAAGCAGTTGAAGTGATTTATAAATGTTTAATAAGACCTCATGCAAACATAGCATACAGCTGTCAATTTGGTTCCGTATACTAGTATGTTAACTAGGTGTAGATAGAGAAAGAAGTAGGGTTTAACGTCGTTTTCAACCTTGTTTCAGTCATATCATGACGGTGCCTACATCTGCCAGAACGCGAGAGTGCTCACAGTTCCCATTACCCTGGACATAAATCAGTCCAGCCAGTATAGCGCCCGGTCACCCATCCAAGTATTGACCGAGCTTAACGTTGCTTAACTTTGGTGATCTGACGAGAACCGGTGTGTCCAATGCTATAAGCCGTATCATATCACATATCTACTGTTGAGTTTTTTCTGTTTCCTGATGAAATTCTTTGCCGAGTTGTTCAGTTTCTCCCTCATGCAATAATGGATATCAGATGTCGTCTTGCTGGGATGGTACTGCTGGATTACCTCTGGAAAAGGAAAGGAATCAACATAAGAATTTGTAAACCTAATATGTACGAGGCAGGAAGTGGTGAAGGTTGTATTTCAGTTTTGGTCGACAAGAAGGATAAAGTCAAACAAAAACAGGAATCCATGTAGGCCTTTCACAAAAAATAAATGATTAATTCTTTATTCCTTTTGAAATATTCCAAGTTCTTTCAAATACACTACATTTTGAGTAATTTGGCTTCACTTCTTTTCAAAGAAAATATTTCAAAAGGCCCCCAAACAAATATTCTAAATGAAACCATGACATGAGTATGATTAATGAGAGTAAACGCTATAGTTACTTCCCTTTGTATTGGAAGAGTTGAAAACTAGAGATTTACATTACTTTAACACTATCACGACCATGATACGCCAAGGGAGGTGATCTACTCAATATACATTTTGAGTTACTTCCTCTTGTGTGGGAACCCTTGGCCTCGGCAAATATTGTTTTTTTCTAGTACATAAAACATATTTACCTCAGTGGGATCATATAATTGTATAATATTGTATGATTGTGCTATTGATATGTAAACAATAAATATAATTGATCTGAAAGATATGGCAAACTTGACACATATTCGCATTTTCTGGATCATGGGATATAACACATTAACACTTCACCAATGAAAATATAATTGCCATATAAAGAAGTGTTTATTGGACACTGCAGCCTTAGGTACATACCTGTTTCTGTCAATTTCTTTCTTTGAGAATCGACCAGATGTCCCTTTCAGCCCTCTTCTCGCTAGTTACTTTGCTTTTCTTGTTTGTCTTTCTTGGACTTTCATTCTAAAAATACAAAATGAATTCATTAAAGATAACAGTGAGGAGTTAATAATCTAGCATACGTAATGCATATCTGCATTCTGTGTTTTTTTATTATTATGAAAATAACTGTCACAATAATTTTTTTAAATGCTCATTTATTGCGACAGAATACTTGATGAAATAGAAAAAAACAGTTCATATAAATTGTACATAAGCTTACATGTATGCTAGAAACAATCAGTTATAGCCATATCACACCTTGTTACAATTCAGGAGCCGCAGAGCACATTTGAAAGTGAGGGGGCTGAACTCTATACCGGTCAAGTTAAATGTTGGACTGCTTCCCCCCCCCAGCTCCGCGGCCCCTGAAATACAAGGAGAAAATCAAACATACAGACAGTTATCCAGTTCCGCAATCGAAATTCTTCTGAGGTGTGTTGTGGCGAATACCCATCCATTGAAGGAAAGTTACATATCCTTAACTTGATTTGAGCTGATTTTTCACTTGCTATAGAATTACCTCATCTTCGGAACTGGTGGATTGTCTTGTGGATATCGTTCGTGTGCCTCTCTGTTCTCTTCCCAGACTACCAAGGGATTTCCTAATGTCGGATATATCCTCTCCATCCAGAAGTCTGTCCAGTATGGACTTCAGCTCGGGACGCTTGTCTGAAATAGTGAAATATCACATAACTTAATCTTAAGAACATGCTGAATGTGATCCCCCTCTTGTTCATGCTATGAATCGAATTGTTTACAGGAGCCATGGAGCACATTTGAAAAGGGGAAGGGGAACTGAATTCTATACCAGCCATGTTAAATGTCGAACCGGCGCTATCTAAGATAGGACTTATAACATTGCGGCCCCAAAAAGTGGAGGGGCCAGCCCCCCCTCCCCGATTACGTTTTCCTGTTGCTCAGCATTAAAAAGCACAAATATATGGTAAACAAAAATGAGATATCAAGTGATACATTTAACATAAATAACACTCGGAATTACATAATTTTATTTATTACAGTACTTACCACTGAATCTCAAAACTTTGGCTGGAACAACTATTGTATTGCGCTGTGGCCATTTCAACTCGCATATGGATTCGAAGTCCCAGGAATCATTGTTGAGCTCATCCCGCGATCTACTGATAATGCGAGAAGTGTCGGCTATTTCCAGAGCATTATCCTCGTTGAAAAAATCGTAGACAGCTAGCTTGCATGCCATGGTGGCATAGTTCAGTCAACTTATTCGTGGACGGTTATCGAGATACTTGATGTCGAACCAGTGTCTTTTTTGGAGGCGGTTGGACTTTTCAGCTTTTTAAAATTGATAATTACAAGGTGAAAAGAACGAAGCAAGCCACGACTTCATTGTTGAATGACTTCATTCTGTTAGACGGAGGTATCCCAGCAGCCTTTGCGGCGCTCCCTGACAACTACCGCGTGGGCTAAAGTGAAGCATAGCGACGTATTCACTTAGCCCAGGCAGACCGCGCTTCTCGCCGTTAAATCGTATTTCTTCGACGTTTGCGGCTGGTAATCGTTTGGAATCGATAAGATATTATTAATAAGGTAACATTTAACAGCTGAAAGGATCAATTGTGTGGTAAAGACTCCAGGAAAGAGTAATAAACAGCTCTAAATAACCCACAACAGTGAGCTACAGGGCGCTTACCCAGCCGTCAAATTCCTGGGGTTAACACAGCGGCAACACCGTTATTGTCGGCATATAGCACGGATAATCTGTTTTAATTCCCCCCCCCCCCCCATAAAGCTGTTAAGTATCCATATTCAATGATTGACTTATTAAATGATTAACATCAGCATGGAGGAGTCTGTATCCGTGGCTTATAACCGTATGGTAAATTTTCTGTATAAACAGTCAATCAATCAATTTTATTTGATCTTTGGTCTTACGGGTGTTTCTTTGTCATGTTGACACTGTGATGAGTAATTCACAGTTACAGTGATTATTTCATTGACTTGTATAGTACAATCCATTAATCAATCAGTCTTTATATAACCCGTCATCAGTATCCGAGTCATTGTAAATATGGTCTGAGATTGTCATGAAAACTCAGTTTATATATAACCGAAGGAATTTTGCTAAAACAAGTATATATCTGCGTTATTGACCATTTCCTGATCATTAAGTCAATCATTAAATCTGGATAATTAACAGCTTTATAAAAGCAGAAAAAAACAGTAACACAGACTATCCATAACGGTGAAGGAATTTTGCTACAAGTATATATCTGCGTTATTTACCATTTCATGATCAATAAGTCAATCATTTAATAAGTCAATCATTGAATATGGATACTTAACAGCTTTATGGGGGGGAAATTAAAATAGATTATCCGTGCTATATGCCGACAATAACGGTGTTGCCGCTGTGTTAACCCCAGGATTTTGACGGCTGGGTAAGCGCCCTGTAGCTCACTGTTGTGGGTTATTTAGAGCTGTTTATTACTCTTTCCTGGAGTCTTTACCACACAATTGATCCTTTCAGCTGTTAAATGTTACCTTATTAATAATATCTTATCGATTCCAAACGATTACCAGCCGCAAACGTTGAGGAAATACGATTTAACGGCGAGAAGCGCGGTCTGCCTGGGCTAAGTGAATACGTCGCTATGCTTCACTTTAGCCCACGCGGTAGTTGTCAGGGAGCGCCGCAAAGGCTGCTGGGATACCTCCGTCTAACAGAATGGGGGCTTTGAGACGTCTCTGTTGTTGTTGTTGTTGTTAATCTCGGACCCTTCAAACTTGGACTCGCCGTGCTACTCAACGGGAGACTCGAGCAACGAGTGTCAACAATTTGCCGAGTTAGGAACCCTAAATTAATGCTAGAATCTCACTCCGCGAACAATAATCCCCATTCTGTCGTTCGACAGAGAACTGCATGGAGTAACTAGTCCCATTACAGTTCGCAGACCTTCCGCCATGATTGTTGTGATGAGAAGCCTCGTTTTCGATCTCACACTTGACGGAATCGATCAGCCATTCGGAAAAAACGGAAATCAACGAAGTATAGCAACAATTCGGGAGATGCACAAGTGCAGTCACGTGATACATTTTGGGTGAGTTCCAGCCGACGGCATATGGGAATTCGATACGGTATCAGGTCACTTCGTCCACAAGCCAACTCGTCCCCAACCAACTCGTCCCCAACTTCAGTCAAGCTAGTCGTCTCCAACTTTGAGTCAACTCGTCCCCAACCTTGAGTCAACTCGCCCCCAAATAAAAATCAAAATTTTCAAAACTTTACATACATGCTATGTCCTATTATTGAATACTGGTTGAAATTATAGCTCAAGGGTCGCTTCCCATACGGATTTCGCGGTCCAGCAACTCAAATTATTTAAATTTCACGGTACATCTCTTAGTTAAGATCTTTACAGGCGCTACAATTTAGTTTATGACTTGCAATTTATTTTTGCTTTTTCTTCACTGAATCTCTTTCTGTTATACTTCTGGTCTGGGCTTGTCCTGCAAAAGGTTGACTTAATATTATAATCCACCAACTCATCAACACCATCAAAGGTATAGCTTCAAGGGGCAGCATAACGGGTTAAGTTGATTGGCTGTCCATTGTTTTACTGAGTAGTCACTGGCACTTCGTTGAACAATCGATGAGTAAACTAACAGTTGGAGTTAAGGAGCAAGTTCCCTTTGGGTTTTGAAATATTACGGTATAAAATCTAGAGTTTCCAAAGTAATGTCATTTATGTTTTATATGTTTTATTTTAATACCTAGCGCCGCAAAAGATCTTAAATTATCGAAGAAATGTACCGTGAAATTTAAATAAAAATTGAGTTGATGGACCGCGAAATCCGTATGGGAAGCGGCCGTTCAACTGCAATTCGATCAAGTAATGTCATTCTGAACTTTGACTAACACAAGACACAGTACGCAATTTCAAGTTGTGGGAGGAGTACAGGGAGGGATCCTGGACTGCATCGCAGCTTCGTCGAGGCGTTGGTGAATTGAACGGCTCAACCAACTAGCGAATTCACACTGACTACTGACATTTTCTTCTTTGCGAACTCTATATTTTTGCAAACATGTAATTAATACGAACGCGTGGGAAAGGGGCTAGCTGATTATAACATATACGGACCATATACACGTGTGTCCCAGTTGTGTTCTTTATAAGTGCTATTTTTCTGTACATTTTTATCAACAGACATTGCCATCGAAATAAACCATATATCCAATATAATTTTACCTTAGTGTCATTTTCTGAACATGGGAATATTTGACCATATTCGCTGATAAAATTTGATTTTTATTTGGGGACGAGTGGACTCAAGGTTGGGGACGACTTGACTGAAGTTGGGGACGAGTTGGTTTGTGGACGAAGTGACCTGTATTCTATGATACATATGATATGTCCTGTAAGTTTGGAATTAATTGACCTGTTGTTATAGTTATGTGAATTTTGTACTCTGTCAGTCATTGGCGCTTGTACAATAAAGAATTATCTTATCTTATCTTATAGGACGTAACCTGCGGGAGATTTGACGGTCGCGAAAATAACATTGAAGTTAATGGGAATTATTTTTAAAACGAAGTTTTGCAGTTTGATTCTGGTAGATAATATTTCAGAAGTACATTAGCTTTCGAGCAAGACAACTTGTATAATTTTCACTCATATGGAACAGACGCTGTCAACGAAAAACTAGCATGCTCCATGCAAATCTTACGACGTCAAACGACCGGAACTCACCCAGCAGGCCGTGTGATCGACACATGAGAAAGAGGCGAATAGCCTGACTGATCACCGCAGATAAACACAAAATAAAATAGAGAATTTCAAGCCACACTGACTCCAGCCAGGAAAATAAGAATGTCTTTTGTTCTAGGCCAAGCGTTCATCAGAGTACCGAATATATAACTGTTCCGAGGTCAACATTTCTCTCCTGCCTCGCATCACGTGGCGCTATTGGCATGCTTAGACAAAGTACAATCAGTACATTTGGTAAACATCATTTGTTTAACTTTACCGGTTTCTAAGCCATTCTGTCAGCCATTCAACTTTATTCACAGGCATATAACTTTGCATCCATTCATTTATTTGTCGTAAATTGAAATCCTTCCAATTGTATTTTTTTGTCACTAACAACATTACGCCAAAAAAATCGGGGAAATAATATTTTGGTTAACTATGGTATATTGTACCATGGTTGTTATGTACCATGCTATTACTATTGCTCAAAGTGGTTAACCATGGTATATTGAACCAGGGTTCATCTGTACCATGGTATTACCATAGTTGAACAGAGTAACTATGGTACATTGAACCATGGTACATCTGTACCATGATATTACCATGGTAGTACCATGCAAACCATGGTACATATGTACCATGCTATTACCATGACAACCATTACCGTGGTTACCATCGTTCATTCTGTTGTAAACCATGGTATTTTTTTATAAGAGCTGGCAATTCA
>JAVTVY010018873.1:0-73524 GCA_036873755.1 Hanleya hanleyi | reverse complement strand
ACACATGCACATACCATTCTCCATACATTTAAATTGAGAGTCCAGTTACCCCAATCTCCATTACCCTTTATTGCATAAAGGAGAATTATTATAATTTAACAGTAAATTCTATAACTGAATATATTCCCAGATATCCTCAGACAAGATGTCTGCGCCCATGGATGTAAATAAAAAATTCGGTCTAATTGGTTTGGGTCTAATTTGCGATACAAGTGGACAAGCTGGTGTCGGCATTGAAACTGGACCGATCCCATTACTTATTTTTTGCTTATCTCAGTGCACGCAGTTTCCGAATAACAAAAAGAATATATGCTAAGCCCGAATTCCCTGTATACTTAACAGTTCATTCATTGCGACCATCTTGAATTTCTCTGAATGGAAAAATTAGTACTTAGATACATCTGGCTTTTGCGTCATCTTGGATTTCAATATGGCTGACTGGCGGCCATATTGGATTTCTTGTTATTTCTCAGGATATGCTGAATGGATCTTCCTAAAATGTTATACACAAGAATTCCGTCAAACCCCCTACCCCCTCAATATAAAACAGTTACAAAACTTTTCATACACAATTCACCAGAGAACGAAGTGTTCGACCATAGAGACAAATATAATCGTTTCCAAAAGAAAGAAAATTCCATTTCGAAACGAAAAGAACATTTTTTCGTGCTTTTCTCAATAAAATTGACATGCAATATATAATTAATTTTCCATCGCGCGCGTTCAACGGCAACCGATATTTATGCTAATAAGACATTGACCTCAAATCGTAAAATTCGAAAGTCACAATTTAATTTCAGAGAAAATTGCGCAGGAAAATGGGTACTAATCGTCCAAGCTCGCGCACATGTCTTTATCCACCTCAATAGAATATCCAAGTTCGTGTGTATTTCTTTATTCTGTTCAGTAGAATCATCCAAGCTTGCACGTAGGTCTTTTTCCCGTTCAGTAAAATCCTTCAAGATCGAGCTTCTTTATGCTGTCTAGTCGAATCATCCAAGCTCGCGCGTATCTCTTTATCCTGTTCAGTAGAGTCCTCTAAGATCACGCGTGTGTCTTCATTCTGTTCAGTAGAATCATCTAAGCTCACGCGTATGATTCTTGGTTTGTGCTTTAGAATAGGTTAACCAGAAGACTATTCTGTGAAGTCATGTGACGCAGTCAGTATGTCGGCACCGCTTCTCACTTCCCTTATTTGTGTTGTAATTTACCCAATTCGGTAGAATCCCCAAGTTCGCTTGTGTTTCTTTGTCCTGCTCAGCAGAATCCTCCAAGCTTGCACGTATGTCGTTGTCCTGTTCAGTAGAATCTTCCAAACTCGCGAGTAAGTCTTTGATCTTCCAAGCCCACGTGTATATCTATATATAGTAGAATCTTCCTATTTCGCGAGTAAGTCTTTGTTCTCCTCAGTAGAATCCTCCAAGCTCGCACGTCTTCATCCTGTGCAGAAGAATCATCCAAGCTCGAGCACATGTGTTCATTCTGTTCAGTAGAATCATCCAAGCTCATGCGTAGGTCTTTACCATTCAGTAGAATCCAAGAGCTTGCGTGTATTTCTTTATCCAATCCAGTAGAATCCCCATGCTAGCGTGTATTTCTTTATCTTGTTAAGCAGAATCCTCCAAGCTTGCACGTATATCATTGTTCTGTTCAGTATAGAGCCTTCCAAACTCGCGAGTAAGTCTTGTCCTATTGAGTAGAATCCTCCAAGCTGCCGTGCATATCTTTATCTCGTTTAGTTGAATGCTCCTATATCTCGCGAATAGGTCTTGATCCTGATCAGTAGAATCCTCCAAGTTCGCGCGTCTTTATCCTGTTCCGTAGAATCATCAAAGCTCGCGCAGATGTGTTTATTCTGTTCATTTGATTCCTCCAAGCTCCCGCGTATATCTTTACCCAATTCAGTAGAATCTCCAAGCTCGCGTATACTCCTGTTCAGTGGAATCCTTCAAGCTCGCGCGTATGTCTTTGTTCTGTTCAGTAGAGTCCTCCAAGCTAGCGAATATGCTTTTCCCTGTTCAATAGAATCCGTCAAGCTCGAACGTCTTTATGCTGTTCAGTAGAATCACCTAAGCTCGCGCGTATATCCTTATCCTGTCCAGAAGAAACATCCAAGCTCACGCGTATGTCTTTACCCAACTCCGTAGAATCCCTCAAGCTCGCGAATAAGTCTTTATCCTGCTCAGTAGAATCCTTCAAGCTCACGTTTATAGCTTTATCCCATTTAGTAGAATCTTCCTATCTCGCAAATAAATCTTTATCCTGTTCAGTAGAATCTTCCAAGATCGTGCGTCTTTGTGCTTTAGAATAGTTTTACCGGAAGACTATTCTATGAGGTCATATGACGCAGTCAGTATGTCGGCACCTTTTCCCACTTCCCTTTATATGTGTTGTAATTTACCCTGTTCAGTAGAATCGTTCAAGCTCGCGCACATGTCTTCACTTAGTTTAGTAGAATCCTCCAAGCTCACGCGTATGTCTTTACCCAATTCAGTAGAATCCTCAAGCTCGCGTTTATTTCTTTATCCTGTTCAGTAGAACCCTTCAAGCTCGTGCGTATGTCTTCATTCTGTTCAGTAGATTCCTCCAAGCTAGCGAATAGACTTTTTCCTGTTCAGTAGAATCCTTCAAGCTCGAGCGCCTTCATGCTGTTCAGTGGAATCACCCAAGCTCACGTGTATGTCTTTACCCAATTCAGTAGTTCTCCAAGCTTGCTTGTACTTCTTTATCCTGTTCAGTAGAATACTCCAAGCTTGCATGTATGTCTTCGCCCTATTCAGTAGAATCTTTCAAACCCACGAGGAAGTTTTTATCCTTTTCATTGGAATCCTCAAAGCTCGCGCACATGCCTTTAATTTGTTCAGTAGAATCCTCCAAGCTCCCGCGTATGTCTTTACCCAGTTCAGTAGAATCTCCGAGCTCGCGTATATTTTTTTATCCTGTTCAGTAGAATCCTTCAACCTCGCGCGTATGTCTTCGTTCCGTTCAATATAGTCCTCCAAGCTAGCGAATAGTCTTTTTTCCTGTTTACTAGAATCTTTCAAGCTCGAGCGTCTTTATGCTGTCTAGTCGAATGATCCAAGCTCGCGCATGTGTTCTTATCCTGTCCAGTAGAATCCTCCAGGCTCACGCGTATGTCTTTACCCAACTAGGTAGAATCCCAAGCTCGCGTGTATGTCTTTATCCTGTTCAGTAGAATCCTCCAAGCTTGCACGTATGTCTTTGTCCTGTTCAGTAGAATCCTTCAAGCTCGAAAGTCTTTATGCTGTTCAGTAGAATCACCCGAGCTCGCGCGTATCTCCTCATTCTGTGGAGAAGAATGCTTCAAGCTCAGGTGTATGTCTTTACCCAATTCAGTAGTTCCCCAAGCTCGCTTGTATTTCTTCATCCTGTTCAGTAGAATCCTCCAAGCTCGCGCGTATGTCTTCATCTTGTTCAGTAGAATCCTCCACGCTCACGCGTTTGTCTTTATCCTATTCAGCATGTGTCTCTCAAATCGAGCTCGGAATACATCACACTGGTGTCTGTCTGTTCAAATTCGGAATACATCGACATTGGTGTCTCTCTGATCGAGCTCAGGACGCACCAGCAATGGTTTTTCTCTGATCGATCTTGGAATACATCGGCGCTGGTGTTTCTCTGATCGAGCTCGGAATACATCACAATGATGTCTTGTCTGTTCCACCTCCGAATACATCGCAATGATGTCTTGTCTGTTCCACCTCGGAATGCATCGACACTGGAGTCTCTCTGATCGATCTCGGAATGCATCAATACTGATGTTTCTCACATCACACATGTGTTTGTCTGTTCCACCTCGGAAGACTTCGATATTAGTGGCTCTGGTCGAGCTAGGAATACTTCACAATTCTTTCTGTCTGTTCCACCTCGGAATACATCGAAACTGGTGTGTCTCTGATCGAGCTCAGAATGCTTTGACATTGGTGTTCCTCTGATCGAACTCAGAATACATCAACACTGGTGTGTCTCTGATCAAGCTCGGTATACCTAACACTTGTATGTGTCTGTTCCACCTTGGAATATATCGACACTGAAGTTGTTTCTGATCAAGCTCGGGATACATCACACTTGTATTTGTCTGTTCTACCGCGGAATACATCGCCACTGGTGTCTCTGAGATCCATTTCAGGATGCATCAACACTGGTGTTTCTTTGATGAGGCTCGGAATATTTCACACTTGTGTCTGTCTGTTCCTCCTCAGAATCCATCGACACTGGTGTGTCTGATCGAGCTTGGAATACATCACACTGGTGTATGTCTGTTTCACCTCGGAATACATCGACACCGGTGTCTCTCTGATCGAGCTCGGAATACATCATACTGGTGTCTGTCTGTTCTACTTCGGAATACATCGACATTGGTGTCTCTCTGATCAATGCTGGTATCTCTTTCGTTCAGCTCAGAATACATCAACACTCGTGTCTCTCTGATCCAACACAGACTACATCAACCCAGGTGTCTCTCTGGTCCAGCTCAGTATACATCGACACTGGTGTCATTCTGATTCCTCTAAGAATACATCAACACTGGTGTGTCTCTAGGGCGATACCTCTTTCAACAAATATTCTCAACTCAATGGAGCCAATCGAAGTTAAGTGGAATCCGGCAGATCTGCGGCCTGTGCCTATTTCTCACAAGAAGTCATCATCTGCTTATTAAATAAGAATAATTGGCTATATATATACATATAACCTATAAATAAAAAGGAATGAAATAATACCGTATGCTTACCGTAGGTATCTCTCTAATACTCTTTACTCTCAGAAGGTCCTCTTTAAACTGATTGAAAATCGACGCAAAAGCCCCTTATATTCATTCTCTAAATGATACCCTGCTCCCCGTTTAGGTCTTCCTCGTATCCCGTTGCCCGCTATCAATGAGAATAAATCACAAACTATGAGAAAGGCGATCACCATATCGTCTTGAGGATACATAGGACACCATCGGTCAGCGCCTTGAAATTTCGCTAGAGGTGCGTCGGCGCTGAAATACAACATCGTCGTCGCGGCAATATTCCTGCTCATCGTTTGCGTTTACAGCGCCTGAGGTCGCCATCGTTTACAGTATATGAACCGGGCGAGCGTGATATGACCGCAGTTTTATTCCCTTTAAACAGTTCTCTTCGGCTGGCGATGTTCGATTCTACGTTCGTCTGCAAAAGTCCGTTCACCACGCTGAACGCAGTCTGTTGCCAATTCTCGCGACACGCGGTGAAGATCTTTTTCAATGCTTCCACTTGTCCGCTGACTTCCCAATAGACGATTACCGGTAACACGTCGAGTCGTTCAGTTTGTTCAATTAATGACAGAAGGGCTGCAAGACGTACGTTGGCACTTGTCCGGCCCAGTGTTCGCATCGCGTACCACCATCACCATCGACGACATTCGCGGTTGATGGTTTGGTCTTGCCACCAGTCTGTGTAATCTCTTTTCCTGTTTCGTTGTCCATACGAGAAGAGATATGATGAACCACAGGAGCCGTCGGATCGATCCCGCCTATACAAAAAGGTTTCTGATCGACAAAATTATCGAGCATCAGTCGACGCATTTCAGGGCACAAGACTCCGCCAGGCGAGCCAATCGGAGTTGAGTGAAAATCCGGTTGATCTGCAGTCTGTACGTATTTCTCGCAAGAAGTCATCATCTTCTTGTTAAGTAAGAATACTTGGCTCTATACTATACAAAAGGAATGGAATATTACCGTATGCTTGCCGTTGGTATCTCTCAGAACGCCTGCTGTAAACTGATTGAAATTCGAATTGTAAGGCCTTATATTTATTCTTAAATAGCTCCCCGGCTCCCCATTTAGCTCTCCCCAAGATCTCGGGGAGCGGGAGTCTGTCATTCAACACGGGCGTTATCATTCGCACGACTAGCAACTCCGGCGAGATGATGAACCGGATTTGTTTTTGCTCCAGACCTGTATCCAATACGCCGCCTTCAACGTACTTGTTGGCGAAATTCGCTGGTAACGTTCAGTCTCTGTGGCGCGTCGACTTTGAATCTGCACGTCCTCTCAAGTGCTGACGAGAAGTTTTCCAGCTCGGTACTGTCGGGAAAACTTCGTAGGGTCTGTACAACAAGTTTTCGTCGTAGCCCTCTTTAAGCGCATTCTCCGTCGACAAGTCCTGTGTATGTCGTGTGTATGATGTAACCCAGTATAATACCCTGTATACTTTAAAAGTTCACTAATTGCGGCCATCTTGGATTTCTGTGAATGAAAATATTTGTACTAAAGGTACATCCGACCTTTGCGCCATCTTGGATTTCAGACTGGCGGCCATCTTGGATTTCAGTAGTCCTGTGACGTCACTTCCGGTCACGTGACGGCCCAGCACGAGTGATTTGCCCATACATAAGACCCCAGTGACTTCCAAAGAGCACACATGCACATACCATTCTCCATACATTTAAATTGAGAGTCCAGTTACCCCAATCTCCATTACCCTTTATTGCATAAAGGAGAATTATTATAATTTAACAGTAAATTCTATAACTGAATATATTCCCAGATATCCTCAGACAAGATGTCTGCGCCCATGGATGTAAATAAAAATTAGGTCTAATTGGTTTGGGTCTAATTTGCGATACAAGTGGACAAGCTGGTGTCGGCATTGAAACTGGACCGATCCCATTACTTATTTTTTGCTTATCTCAGTGCACGCAGTTTCCGAATAACAAAAAGAATATATGCTAAGCCCGAATTCCCTGTATACTTAACAGTTCATTCATTGCGACCATCTTGAATTTCTCTGAATGGAAAAATTAGTACTTAGATACATCTGGCTTTTGCGTCATCTTGGATTTCAATATGGCTGACTCGCGGCCATATTGGATTTCTTGTTATTTCTCAGGATATGCTGAATGGATCTTCCTAAAATGTTATACACAAGAATTCCGTCAAACCCCCTACCCCCTCAATATAAAACAGTTACAAAACTTTTCATACACAATTCACCAGAGAACGAAGTGTTCGACCATAGAGACAAATATAATCGTTTCCAAAAGAAAGAAAATTCCATTTCGAAACGAAAAAAACATTTTTTCGTGCTTTTCTCAATAAAATTGACATGCAATATATAATTAATTTTCCATCGCGCGCGTTCAACGGCAACCGATATTTATGCTAATAAGACATTGACCTCAAATCGTAAAATTCGAAAGTCACAATTTAATTTCAGAGAAAATTGGGCAGGAAAATGGGTACTAATCGTCCAAGCTCGCGCACATGTCTTTATCCACCTCAATAGAATATCCAAGTTCGTGTGTATTTCTTTATTCTGTTCAGTAGAATCATCCAAGCTTGCACGTAGGTCTTTTTTCCGTTCAGTAAAATCCTTCAAGATCGAGCTTCTTTATGCTGTCTAGTCGAATCATCCAAGCTCGCGCGTATCTCTTTATCTTGTTCAGTAGAGTCCTCTAAGATCACGCGTGTGTCTTCATTCTGTTCAGTAGAATCATCTAAGCTCACGCGTATGATTCTTGGTTTGTGCTTTAGAATAGGTTAACCAGAAGACTATTCTGTGAAGTCATGTGACGCAGTCAGTATGTCGGCACCGCTTCTCACTTCCCTTATTTGTGTTGTAATTTACCCAATTCGGTAGAATCCCCAAGTTCGCTTGTGTTTCTTTGTCCTGCTCAGCAGAATCCTCCAAGCTTGCACGTATGTCGTTGTCCTGTTCAGTAGAATCTTCCAAACTCGCGAGTAAGTCTTTGATCTTCCAAGCCCACGTGTATATCTATATATAGTAGAATCTTCCTATTTCGCGAGTAAGTCTTTGTTCTCCTCAGTAGAATCCTCCAAGCTCGCACGTCTTCATCCTGTGCAGAAGAATCATCCAAGCTCGAGCACATGTGTTCATTCTGTTCAGTAGAATCCTCCAAGCTCATGCGTAGGTCTTTACCATTCAGTAGAATCCAAGAGCTTGCGTGTATTTCTTTATCCAATCCAGTAGAATCCCCATGCTAGCGTGTATTTCTTTATCTTGTTAAGCAGAATCCTCCAAGCTTGCACGTATATCATTGTTCTGTTCAGTATAGAGCCTTCCAAACTCGCGAGTAAGTCTTGTCCTATTGAGTAGAATCCTCCAAGCTGCCGTGCATATCTTTATCTCGTTTAGTTGAATCCTCCTATATCTCGCGAATAGGTCTTGATCCTGATCAGTAGAATTCTCCAAGTTCGCGCGTCTTTATCCTGTTCCGTAGAATCATCAAAGCTCGCGCAGATGTGTTTATTCTGTTCATTTGATTCCTCCAAGCTCCCGCGTATATCTTTACCCAATTCAGTAGAATCTCCAAGCTCGCGTATACTCCTGTTCAGTGGAATCCTTCAAGCTCGCGCGTATGTCTTTGTCTGTTCAGTAGAGTCCTCCAAGCTAGCGAATATGCTTTTCCCTGTTCAATAGAATCCGTCAAGCTCGAACGTCTTTATGCTGTTCAGTAGAATCACCTAAGCTCGCGCGTATATCCTTATCCTGTCCAGAAGAAACATCCAAGCTCACGCGTATGTCTTTACCCAACTCCGTAGAATCCCTCAAGCTCGCGAATAAGTCTTTATCCTGCTCAGTAGAATCCTTCAAGCTCACGTTTATAGCTTTATCCCATTTAGTAGAATCTTCCTATCTCGCAAATAAATCTTTATCCTGTTCAGTAGAATCTTCCAAGATCGTGCGTCTTTGTGCTTTAGAATAGTTTTACCGGAAGACTATTCTATGAGGTCATATGACGCAGTCAGTATGTCGGCACCTTTTCCCACTTCCCTTTATATGTGTTGTAATTTACCCTGTTCAGTAGAATCGTTCAAGCTCGCGCACATGTCTTCACTTAGTTTAGTAGAATCCTCCAAGCTCACGCGTATGTCTTTACCCAATTCAGTAGAATCCTCAAGCTCGCGTTTATTTCTTTATCCTGTTCAGTAGAACCCTTCAAGCTCGTGCGTATGTCTTCATTCTGTTCAGTAGATTCCTCCAAGCTAGCGAATAGACTTTTTCCTGTTCAGTAGAATCCTTCAAGCTCGAGCGCCTTCATGCTGTTCAGTGGAATCACCCAAGCTCACGTGTATGTCTTTACCCAATTCAGTAGTTCTCCAAGCTTGCTTGTACTTCTTTATCCTGTTCAGTAGAATACTCCAAGCTTGCATGTATGTCTTCGCCCTATTCAGTAGAATCTTTCAAACCCACGAGGAAGTTTTTATCCTTTTCATTGGAATCCTCAAAGCTCGCGCACATGCCTTTAATTTGTTCAGTAGAATCCTCCAAGCTCCCGCGTATGTCTTTACCCAGTTCAGTAGAATCTCCGAGCTCGCGTATATTTTTTTATCCTGTTCAGTAGAATCCTTCAACCTCGCGCGTATGTCTTCGTTCCGTTCAATATAGTCCTCCAAGCTAGCGAATAGTCTTTTTTCCTGTTTACTAGAATCTTTCAAGCTCGAGCGTCTTTATGCTGTCTAGTCGAATGATCCAAGCTCGCGCATGTGTTCTTATCCTGTCCAGTAGAATCCTCCAGGCTCACGCGTATGTCTTTACCCAACTAGGTAGAATCCCAAGCTCGCGTGTATGTCTTTATCCTGTTCAGTAGAATCCTCCAAGCTTGCACGTATGTCTTTGTCCTGTTCAGTAGAATCCTTCAAGCTCGAAAGTCTTTATGCTGTTCAGTAGAATCACCCGAGCTCGCGCGTATCTCCTCATTCTGTGGAGAAGAATGCTTCAAGCTCAGGTGTATGTCTTTACCCAATTCAGTAGTTCCCCAAGCTCGCTTGTATTTCTTCATCCTGTTCAGTAGAATCCTCCAAGCTCGCGCGTATGTCTTCATCTTGTTCAGTAGAATCCTCCACGCTCACGCGTTTGTCTTTATCCTATTCAGCATGTGTCTCTCAAATCGAGCTCGGAATACATCACACTGGTGTCTGTCTGTTCAAATTCGGAATACATCGACATTGGTGTCTCTCTGATCGAGCTCAGGACGCACCAGCAATGGTTTTTCTCTGATCGATCTTGGAATACACCCAGAAATTGAATTAATACATGACCCAGGGTACAACATGCCATGGTGGTGAAAACATGTGTCTTCCCGGTGGATTTGCTCATAAGCGTAGATAGCAAACTGATAGTTCAGCATCAGGCTATATGAATTATACATGGTAATATTCTGTCAGGTAACAACATAACAGCATAAAGATTCCACGTATGTAAGATGACAGGTGAGTCGCGTCATTTGAATTTTGATTGTATATGTAGCTTGTAATGTAGGCCTATATTCAAGTCATATCGGTAGCTAACACAGCCTCTCAGCCGTAGTTAAACGGTAGGCCTATAAGCTGCTAATACTTAGGCCTACCTACTGTAGTAAATATATGTGTACGGATGGTATCATACCATCTTACATTGTCATGGAAAGTAAAGCCATTTGTTTGCAGTACGGTGCTAAACCGGCTAGTCCATATATGATGTAATTGGAAATATTACGTTCTCCTGCTGACATGTCACGCCCCATGCAGTACGAGCAAGGACGTAGACAAGGGGGAGCTTGGGGGGGCTTCAGCCCCCCAAATATTGACGTCCGGAAAAAAAAAGAACAGAAAAAGGGAGAAAAAAGAAAAGAAAGAAAGAATGAAACAGAAAGCAAACATAGCAGAGAAGTAAATGTTTAGCTTGTCACATATCTTTATCAGTTGTTGCACAGGGGAAGTAAAATTATCACCTACAATGCTTACCAGAAGGGTTAGACTAATTGTAATCGGTCAGAGAACAACGCAACAGTTTGGCGATATCAGACTCAAAGATCCCGTGTGATTTTCTCTGAGAAACGAATAATGTACTCCAATTCAATCACATATAGCCCATTTGGACGAAAAAAGTCAACACGTTGACTGAAAAGATTTTTTCAGAACTTTTTCACCATAAACCTTTTATTGGATTGAGATCCCAGTCATTTGTTCAGTATTTATTTATTCACAAACGAGAGATACGAACTCTCGAAGAATTTTCACGGAGAAACCCTAGAAATACAGGTAAAAAATCTAACCCAGCCACAAAGTCACTATTTAAGTGGTGTAAATATGATGAATATGGATAATTTTCGCTACTATTTCGAGAAAGGACCACTAAGCTTACATGTTTGATAAGTTTGGCACCTTCAGAACGAACACCAGAACTCATGCGGTCAACCACGCATCAATGCACCGCCCCTGCAAGGCCGTAGCCAGGATTTACTGAGGGGTGGTTCGCCTTCACTCCAAAAGGGCATATCAGGGGGCTCGCTGTATGGGAAAAGGGGCAAATAGGGGGTTCGCTTCAGTTTAAAAAGGGCATTTATATGATAAAAATATATAATATTTCCGATAGGGGGATTCGCCCGAACCCAGAAAATCCTTCTTGGCGACGGGCCTGCCCTGCTATCTAGGCAAAATAGTATTATCTAAGAAATAACTTGAATTATAGTGCAAACCCCGGATTGAATGATCATTTCACCTTGTATATCAGTGTAGTGATCGCCACTGTTATAGGACATTTTCGCAAAAAAAAAGGTCAATTTTTACAATCTTTTACCGCTCAAATGCTCCCAGTGAGCGCCAAATTACCATCAATTTTCCAAAAAAAAATCTACGCTGCGAGGGGGGGATACCCCCCTCTCAGACTCTCCCCCTAAGCCCCTCCAAACTTCACAAGTTGTCTACGCCCTTGACGAGTAGGGCCTACCGGTATCGGTACTAAAATATACAGTTTCTGTGACAGTTAGATCTACATTGAGTCCCAGGTACGCCTGGTATATGCAGTCGGAGCTTCCTCCAACCCCTTCAGCTAAACGACGGTTAATATCTGTCAGATTGTTTGGATGGGATTAGAGCACAGTTGCATGGCCTGTGGGATATTGAATGGTAGATGTTTACGTATATTTTCAATAAATTATGAAAATTAATAAATATATATTTTTTCAAATGGATTTTTAAATTTTTTTTTCCTAAATGCTTTTCTCGTTCATCTTTGACTCAGATGAAGTCATTCCCCTTGATGTCGAACCGAGTTACTAAAGTTTTTAATTTTCTACCATATATATACCATGACCTCTATGACATATAGAGAAAAAGAAGGAAGTGTGAACGGACATTCAAGATCACGATATATGTATAAAGTTTCCCTTTATATGATGGTATGTTTCACTGTGGACCTATAGCTTAGACTGATTAGCATTTATGGAATTTTCACCAATCGTAGCCTATATATGTTGTACGGGATTGTATTTCATGGACCACTATATCCACCGACGCATAATTATATTAATGAATCAAACAAAATTTGACGTATTGTCTAGCTTTCCGGTTTGGTGTTCCTGTGTCTACAGGTATATTTTATCCCGTATCTGTATTCTGTTAGATTATATTGTAATGAATTAAACCTATACACTTCGCCATCCATAAGTATACCGCGAATAGATGACCCAGATGGTTACAGGTTGGAATTAAACCGGGAAGACCAGCTAGGAAGGCAGATCGTGCTTCTTCGCCAACGTCAGTTTGATGTTGTGATGCCGATGTTTAGAGTCTCAGATATCTGCCTCTATTTTGTAAACTGCTTGGAAGGATCATCCTTCATACTGCAGGTCTGTACACTCCGTACCAGGCCCTGCAGGTAGATTAGGGCTGTACAGTCATTACTGGAACTGTCAGTTTAAAATAACGGCCAATGAACGGACGGCAAGTTGGGAAGCGCTATACCTTCGTGTGATCTCGGTACCGGTATATACGGTATAGCTTCCGCAGTTAGTTCGAACTGTGTAGCTAAAATTGCCTGACAGCTTGTGTGCGGGCAGTTTTTGGTGAGTTTGGCCTCGCGAGGCCGGGAGAAAAATATCAAACTTGTTTGATAATTCCGTCTCGCGAGGCCAAATCCTCAGCGTGTGCGGCGAACGCAAGCCAACAGCTCAGCAGTTTTATTGGACCGGCCAATGAATCGCATCTTACGGTGTAGGAATACACCAGAGCCGTTGCGTTGGCGCAGGCGGTAACGCTCGCGACAACGCATTTGTCCGTGCATTCACCATATGCGTCTTTTGGCTGCGATGGAGGCTGCGTATATGCCTATACCTAATTTAAATAACATAACGTATGGTAATTCAGCACCAAGTAGGCGCAAAGTGTGCATAACAATGTCCTTGACCTTCCAAAGGCAATGCGTAGGCCTGTGCAGCGCGTCAAAAAATGGAAAATTCCCAATTCCAACGGCAACGCAAAGCTATAACGCAACCGATACTCAACGCAATGCGAATAGTGTGTTCACCACTTCTTTTTGCAACTTGTTCAATTTGTTGCGACAACGCATATGCGAATCGCATTGCGATGACGGCTCTGGTGTATTCCTATCCTTACACGCGATTCATACGCAGGACTCTTGAAAATGGTCTTGAAGAAGACGTTATGCGGGAACTGAAATCAATTTCGTGAAATTTTGCTCACTGCAGCCCCTGAGCTGACAGGCAATTGAGGCCGTTAGCTCAGCTGATAGCTCTCGTGTGCGCCGGGCTCTTTGAAGTTCATGGAGGTGACTCTCAAGTCAAAACAACGACGGATATATGAAACATGTGAATTTGACAAATGAGGGAAGTTGGGATTCGCATATCTTGAAGAACAAAAGTTATATAGGTTATGGCTTCCAAACTTGTGGACTCCATCCGTAGATGCGAATCGCAACTTTTATACACTTTGCATATCACGACGCCATCGTATCATGCTTGTGTACCCCATATCTTGGAGACTGTGGGACAGAGGTGTGATATGCAGGGTGTTTCGCATGATTTGGGGTGAATATGCATTACTTCACTTAGACGACCATCGACAAGTGATACCGACTGCACGATGTGTCGTCCTTTCTACTCTACTCTACTGCTGCATACCGGAATGTGCTATGACAAAACCTCTAAGACGGAGCTGCTTTTATGGCCCAATGTGAACTTCGACTGTGAATTTCTCGGTTGCTGATTTTCGTTTGTGAATACTTTATCAAAGCTAATGAGTCCTACCGTAGATCTTCGATATGACACCAAGCACGACAAACTTGGATCCACTATGGCCAACATCTCTCGAAAACTCTCACCAACAGGTCTCTCTAGCGAATGCGTATGCGCACTTAACGTCACTGGTCAAAGTTGCACGATGGCGCTGACACCACCCCAGTCGTCAACCCGTTACACCACACGACAAGACACTATTCGCCGCCTTCCCTCGATCCTCGGTGTTAGGCCTGCGTCAGCTTTTCGACAACAATACTGCGTAAGGCGATCTAATGCAATAATTAATGGGGGATAGTGGATGCATACAACGGTATATATATTACCACCACACTCATTCTCATCCTCTATCACTGTCGCTATTTTCTTTGGCCAACAAATAGTCACCAGTAGTAGAGAAAGCGCAGATCAGTTCACTTGGATGGCGAAAATACACACTGAACAAGGCACTGACTCATACTGGGTTCTGTTCTTGTTGTGGAGAGTCATACAGTGTCCTGGCTATAGTGTGACTGTGGCGTCATCAGGAGTAGAGAAGCGCAGATCCGGGTGCGTATGTATGGGCGATAGGGCCTAGGATGTAACATGGGCAATACCGGGCCCAATATAGGGGTTCTATGAAACGCTTTCGTTGTGTAGTCATACGCCACTTTGACGTCATTGTGTGCAGGTACACTCGGCGAGAAAGCAAAGATACTATCGTCACGAGCACTCAGATGGGTGAAAAGTACATCCCTATACAATAGTCGATAGTGTTGTCATGGTTCTATTGAAGCTATCGTTGTGTATATTCCTGTCGTAGGTCCAGTGATACGCGTTCGCGCATACGACGTCATCATCGAAATTGACGTCAGCGCAAGCATGTGAGCTCGCCTGTTCGTGTCGTCGGAACCCTGTAACCCGTCGTTTATCTCTCTTTCTCCCATCTCATTAAGCCGCGAGTCGTGTTGGGTGTCACCTTGAAGCTCTCTTGTTGTAGACTATAGGATTAGGGAGCTGTTCCCGTGGACCGGGGATGTCATTGTGCGCATGTGTATTCAAGGTGTAGTAGAGAAAGGGCATGTTCAGGTTCGCAGGGGAGTGTTTGTGCGATCTAGGGACCATCCTTGATCCAAATGGATCGTGTAGATGTCGTCTTGAGTGTAGACTACGATTGGAGTGTTTTTACCGAAAGCAGCGGAATGGTGGACGACACAGTTGGAACCACGTTCTGTGAAAACTCGCTAATTGCACCCCAGCCTACATTGCGAAAAACTATGAAATAGGATAATACCCTTGGGAAATATAGCCTATACGCAATAGAAATATTTTTAGCCTATCAGCCTTTTTGTACATGTTCTCTACAAATGTTGACCAAACTAAAAGACGATGAGATACTGATAATATAGATTGTTACTTCTTTTTTTGATGGACAAGAAAAATGGATTATAGAATTATCTACGTGATGAGATCGTATGTGATGTCCCGTCGTCATGAGCGCAACAGGTTTCTCCTTTCGTATGCTCTCTGGCTCTAGTAGGCATGGTAGACCTGGGTCCTGAGAATGATGATCTCCACCCCTCTATAAAATCGTTTTCCTTGAATTTTATGGGTTTCAAACCTTAAGAACAAAGTTCCACGAGCACATTAAATTGATGCCGTTTATTAAATGGACCGAACAAGACATATGGGCTGATGCCATTTATTAACCCTACTAAGCCGGGGGGTTACCAAACTTTCTGCGTTATCTCCGGAACGACAAAAAATTGAGAGCTGACACTCCGTGACTTTATTAGGGTCATTTGGAGCCTATTTGCAAACTCTCCGAGTAGAGAATCATGGGTAAATTCAAGATGGGGACCACGTGGGGTACCAGAAAAGTGATGTTTTCGGGGTTTTTCTCAACAATTCCTGCTTTTCCGCGATGAAAAGTGCGCAAATAGTATTTTATTTCACATCACATTATTTTTTACTAATTTATCACACAGTTTTTGCGGAGAAATTGCATAAATGAAAAACTTGAAAAACGACCAAAAATGCCGTTTTTTGAAAGGACGTCACTGTACAGTCATCAAAGCGTATATCTTGGATTTTTTTTTACATTTTCTGATAGAGCTTGACCCAATGGTATAGTCTGGTAATTTTCAGCTCAGGGGGGTGAGAAAAATAATTAGTAGGTTGGGGGGGGCAGGATCTCTCCCCAGGCCTGGACAGGTCCCGAAAAGCCTGGACCAGATAGGGTTAAATGGACCGAACAAGATAGGGGGCCTATGCATATGTCGTAGAAGAGGAATGACAGTGTACCGAAAGTACAGATCTTACAGATAGTGAACAAGGTACAATACGATGTGTATGTATACTAAATCGTACAAATGGTATGCAGCTTGCAACCCGACACGACAAACAGTAATAAAACCTCCAACACAATGTCAAAACTCTGAAACGTGCTCCTCGACTGTACCAAAAGTAAAATTATATGGGTGTTGCTAGACAAGCTCCACTGCAAGGGTTACAACTATACCATCATAATTATATATGTTATATTTAAAATTACTCAAATATGCATGTGTAACATAATGTAAAGTATGGGGTGCCAAACCAGTTTCCACACACTAGACTGAAAAGAAAAATCAACTTAAAAATATAATGGAAATATGACACCCAACCTGGGAGAGCCGCGTTGAGTGTGCTTACAACTCTCCTATGCTATTGTTTATGTATCAGATGCATCGTCAGCCGTGGTCACTGTTGTCCAGTCAGAAGCCACTCTTTGACAAAATGCGCTTATGTAGCATCAGTTTTGGGCCATGTTCGTTCGTCTTCGTGCGCAACGCGCGTCCATTCGCTCTGGTCCATCTCTAAGCGCCTTCGGGCAGTCCTGGATACTGTATCGTCAACATATCCGGGAACACCTGTTTTCGCATTTTGACCACTTCTTTCAGTGCCTTTATGGTTGGTAACCCCATATCTTCTTCCCAGTGACGATTCATTCTAAGCGACAGCAGGTTATATATGTTCGTAGATCGCCATGGATGTTTTCCTGACATACGGGCGCATTTCGATGTAGGCATGTTGCAAGTTATTCTGCCCGGCATCCTCAATCGCCGCAGCGTGGCATTTGACTCTGAATGGAAGTGCCATCGCTGAAAGCTTCCTTCTTGTACGGGACGTCATCACCGGAAAGGACGCTGTCAGCGAAAGTGACGTCATGACGCATGGTGGCACCACCTGGACCTTATAACTTATAACCTTAAGCGAGATGGTGCATCGTGGCCCAGGTGACGCTACCATGCGCCAGCCCAGTGGGGCTCCCGGAGATTGACCTGGGGTGTCGTGCACACTACAGGTCATGGTAAAAATAGGTCTCCGTCCCCTGGAGAGCTTGTCGTAAGAGGCGACTAACTGATGCATTCGTGGGATTCCCAGTTGTGAAAGGAATAGGAACCAAACGTCGTGATATGTTGAAAGCGACGTTAAATCATATTCACTCACTAATTCACCCAACTATGCGCCATGGCGTCCACCGATGAGGTGACCCCCGACAGCCATGACAAATGGCTGGTGGGGATCGTTATACACTTCAATTAGCCTGTCACCTCCCTCATGTAACGTGACATCAACTTAATTGCCAGCGCGAGGTCCCTGGACTGACACAGTCGGAAGAGCAAGCTTTAATTTGGTGTATCGGGTTACATATAGGACTTCACGCCTTGCGGCACATGTACTGTGCGTTGACAATTTAATAAGTTTCGTGTTACATAATCGATGCTAGATTCTGGATAAGTAAATCAGGTATGATACGTCATCAGGGTTCAGATCCATTGGCTCTCACTTGGAGCATTTGAGCAGTGTAAGATTGCAATAGGGCTCCCACTCGCCTTTGAGCAAAAAATAAGGGAAAAATTTTCAAGTAAAAGGGCAAATATAGGAAAAATATTGAAAAATATATATTGGGCTTTTAGAACAAATGTAGGGTTAATATATCCGTGTTTGAAGAATGAAAGCCTCCATCTTCCCCTAAATTACAAGCGTCTGGTCCGTCATTCATAATTCAGCCGTCGTCCATTAGAGAATATCCGCGTCCATAATCCATATTCCATACAACAGCATTAGCACCAAATTCAAAAAGACAATCATAGTATACATAAACATATGCTTGTTTCCTGCAAGAGAGAAGCGGTCAACAGTTTTCAATGATGCCGGCAAGACATGATGATGTTCCAAAAATATCAAATCCGTATCGCTGATCAGTATTCTTAATCCATACTATTCGTTGTAAAGTCGTCATCTAAAGAATGATGTATCTCCGTCACGCTTTGATTGTGACTGTTCATATCAGTACCATGAGGATCTTGAAGTACATGGGTTCATACGGCCCCTAGCCCCGGGTTAAGCGGAATTAGACACAAGTTACGAAACGTAACGCCATAGATCTTACACGCTACGCTCGTATTTTGCTATCAGCATGCGATATGTATCGCCAACTTTGAGAAACTTTGAGTGGAGGCGCTTGGTGGTGTAGCCCTGTTTTATAAGTTTCTGCAACAATGTTTTGTGACGTTGATTAAAATCGTCACATTTAACACAGGATCTAGCAAATGCTACTAGGCGTGATATGTATACGCATATGCAGGTCCCACTGGAATATTACTGTCCAGAAAGGGATAGTTTATGATGTCGAAATTGTAATCATCTCTTTTGTCATACAGTCGACGAGAGAGAAGGCCCGCTTCATTTTTATAGAGATATAGGTCTGAATACGATGTGCCTGTAGGGTTATCTGTAGTTTCCTTCAAATCCAGTGAAGGTGAGCCATACGATAAAGCCATACGTTTCTTCGCCAAATTTTATTCAATTTCTAGTTCTGTTATCGTCTTATACATGTAGATCTCGTTTGGCCAAGAAAATGGATGAATATATTTTCATTTAGAAAGTGATCGTATAACAGTATTTTAGGATTAGACTCTTAGTATAGCACCGATTCTAGTGCTGAAAATTGGTCGAGTCCCATGCGAGATTCGAACCAGCGACAACCAGAGTAATGTACCTAATCGCTAGCACTATATGTCGGCGATCTAAACCATCAGACTGGTAATCTTGAAAGCGAACACACAGTACCCCCTCTGATGACCGTTCAGCTCCCATAGCTTAATACATTAGGATATTTTTTTGTCGTTTTCAAAGTGATCGTATATCAGTGTTTCGTTATTTTGGGATTACACTACCTTAGTACAGCACAGATTCTAATGCTGAAAATTGATCGAGACGGAGTCCCATACAGGATTCGAACCGGCGTCCGTTGACCGAGTGGTTTAGATGGCCGATACAGTGCTGGCGATTAGGTGCCTCAATCACACGAGCGCATGAAATCGCATGAAACAAGATATTTGGACGCCGGCGATTTTGGATCCTTGTTCTGCTTTGCCCGCACACGAGGCGACAGTCTTGCAACCCTGCATGATATTTGGACGCGGGCGATTTTGGATCCTTGTTTTGCTTTGCCCGCACACGAGGCGACAGTGTTGCAACTCGTGTTGCATGAGCTATCATCACATGATATCCACCTCGCTTTTGATTGGCCGAAGTTTGCGGCAACAGGATACAAAGTTTCCCGTTCACCGCACACGAGCAACTTCTGTCGCCGGCGCAAATTTATCCGGAGATCTGTGTCGCCGAAATATTAAACACACTGAAACTTTGAATCCTGTTGCTTGCGACAAAATCTCCTGTTTCCACTTCCCGCACACGGGACGATTTTCAAGATACTCAGTTGCACGCGTTCAAACATCCTGTTGCTTGCGATTTCATGCGCTCGTGTGCGCCGGGTTATTATCCCGCATGGGACTCGACCAATTTTCAAGACTACCAGTGTCCTCCTATTTTTGTGTGAGGCCCGTTGGTCGACTGGTTTAGTGCTGGTTCCGGCTAGTGCAGGAGATTAGGTGTTAAGCTTACTCTGGTGGTCGCTGGTTCGCATGGAACTCGATCAATTTTCAGCACTGGAATCTGTTAATGGATATTAAGATCCATTATTGCTTGTACCAGTACACTGTGCGGAGAATTCCGGAGGGAAATGTGCTGGGTCTCTCGCCAGCTGCTCACCTACCGTACGAATATTCGATATATGTGTTCAATTTCCGAATAATCTTTTGTAGACGCTTCTGGTACACTGTAAAAAGAATGTTTTTCGAAACACTAAAAGTGGTTGCAACTGGGCTGCAACAGATAGTGGTTTTTTGAAAACCAGAGGTCTCGGTTTTTTGAGAACCCACATCATGGGTTTTCCAAACCTCACTTCCCGTTGCAGCCCAGTTGCAACCAGGTTTTCGAAAACCAGACTTGCAGTTTTTCCAGAACCAAGAAGCAGTGATTCCATACCCCAGATCACAGGTTTTCCAAACCCCACTTCCTGTTGCAGCCCAGTTGCAACCAGGTTTTCGAAAACCAGACTTGTAGTTTTTCCAGAACCAAGAAGCAGTGATTCCATTCCCCAGATCACAGGTTTTCCAAACCTCACTTCCCGTTGAAGCCCAGTTGCAACCAGGTAGTTCAAAATGTCATACTGGTACTATATGAATAGCACACATGACACGGCGAACAAGCGTAACAGCATGTACCGGTAGTCAGAAAGAATTTTGCCCAACATGGATATCTATAACAGGGTAATGTAATCCTTATTTTAGGTAATACTTTTATTGAAAGCTTCAAATAAGTCTTCCGTTAAATAAACCCCTGGAGACACGTATCTCAATGATCTTCGGATGATAGTGGGGATTCTCTAAAACATTGTGCATCGGGTACTTTAGCACAACGTCCCCATCAGGCAGATAGGGCCCCGACATCCCTTTTAGGTGCACTTTGAATAATGCCACAGATTTATGTCCCTTTAATATCTCGAAATGCCGTAAGTGGTATTTTGAAAAACCGGACTTCCCAGAGACTTGATTGGGAATTTCAAGAAAATAACTACGGTAAATTAAACAATTAATTACCGATATCACTTCGCCGGTTGTGCTAATTTCTTGCGATAGTTTGAGCATAACAGTATATCATTTTTGATAGATCAAACTTGGGAATGGGTGAATAAACGCCCAAATCCGCGTGTTTGAAACTCTGGTATCGGTACGTATTCCGTACCCCCAAAAATGGTGTTTGGAGAGCAGAAAATGGGATTTTGAAAACCTTGCTTTTTGGAGTTAGAAAGACGGAAATTATGAACATTTTCTCAGCCTAAGATCTTTCCCGAACATGCGCCAGATTGCGTAAAATGGAGGCTAAATTTTCCAAATTTCCTTTCCTGTCCCATCCCCGAGTTGGCACCCCCAATGTTGAAATGCTTCCACCGCGCCTGTGGTGCTCTTTGGTCTCAATCTTCCTTATATGATCAACGTGTTTAATGCTGTTAATGTTTGCATGGTGCACTCGATGATATTCAATGCGCAAGGGCGTAGGCAAGGGGGGGCTTGAGCCCCCCCAAATTTTGACGGCCGGCAAAAAAAAAAAGAACAAAACAAACAAACAAACGAAAAAAGGAAAGAAAGAAAGAAAAAGAAACCTAACATAGCATATAAGATCACGTATCTTATTCAATTATTACAGGAGAAGTAAACTTATCACCGCCAGTGCATACCATTAGGCCTAAAATAAGATTGCAATTGATCAGTGATCAAAGCCATAGATTGACGATTTCGGGCTTCAATCGAGAATGGAATAGTGTGCTCCAAATCCAATCAAATGCCGCCTATTTGGACAAAAAACATCAAAACTTCCGATGAGGAGAATTTTTCGTAACTTTTTCACTACAAACTTATTTTGTTTTTCAATTGAGATCCCACTACTTCTTTATTCACAAACAAGAGATATACAAACTCTCAACTACTTTTCATAAAGAAACCCTAGAAATAAACCTACTGTCTTTCCCAGATAATAAATCCCAGACGTTTTTGGTGATATTTCGGAGAAAATTTATCGTACAACATTGAAACTTCACACAGTATATAAACTAAAAAGCCCGAATTGTATTTCTGTCTTTCATTAAAATTTGTTGAGAACTGACCAAAGTCACCGATGCCTACCATGTTATTTTGGGGCCACGATAACTTTGATCTGCCATTGTTAAAACATGCGAGCTTGACGTAAAAAGTCAAAAATATCTCACAAATTTCCCATCTAATTTTTGTTTTCGCGATTTATTGAGAACTACTGGAGGGAAATAAATTTAGTATTTTTTTTATCTACTGTGTGAAGTTTCAATGTTGTCGGATAAATTGTCCCAGAAATATCGTCGGAAACGTCAGAGACGAAACGTGCTCAGACACGCGCTGCTATCGGGGCACGACAGTATTGTCTAAGGATTAACTTGAAATATAGTGCAAACCTGAGACTGAATGATCACTTCAGCTTGTATATCATTGCAGTGATCGTCTTTGTTATGAGACATTTTGGGATAAATCAAAGTTCAGTTGTTACAACGTTATACTACTCAGATGCTCCCAGAGAGTGCCAATTTACCATCAAGTTTCAAAAAAAATTCTTAAGCTGCGAGGGGGGATACCCCCCTCTCACACTCTCCCCCTCTCAAGCCCCCCCAAATCTGACAACTTGTCTACGCCCTTGATGCGTACCTAATCGAAAAGAATTGTTTTCTGAAAATAATCACAACCAGATTGACCACAGCGGCGGCTGCAAATAACGTCTACCTTTTCAATCTTTTGACTTCACCCAGCCATAGTGTTTCAAAATTCCAGAAGGTGTGGCTTGTAAACCGTCAAGTTGTCGGAAAACCAAACATCGGTGTTTCGAAACACACAAGTTTTAAAACCAGGCTGCAGTGTTTTGAAATACCGAAACCTGGTTTTCTCAAACCGTGAAGTCGTGTTTCAAAACACATTCTTTTTACAGTGTATAGCGCATATTCAATACCGGTAGTATATAAATGATTTAGGCCTTCCGGTACTTTTGCCAGCACGAAGATAAGAAAAGACTGGACGGTAATAATTACGTATAGTCCGGTATTTATTTAATCTCGGTGATAAAACATATTTATGTTTCAACGTGTTTGCGGTCGTTCACAATTAGTTTACGGCTGTTACTTGGTACGGTTCCTATAGTCCGAGCGATAATTTTTAACAAATTGTCGGGCTGGGACAATCTGTCAGAAATTATCCGTCGTGTGGCTGGGTCATCATCTCGGACTACGTGGTATCCTGTACGTTAATCATTTGCGTACACTTCGCCATCCATAAGATGTCTTACCGTGTACGGTAGCCTATAGCTGTGACTAATAGCGACCAATTTCACTGCATTTTAAAATCTTCCTTAAAAACTAAATCATCCCTGGACCAAAGACTTCCATGGAATAAAGAAGAACCTGTTAGGATTATTTCTGTATCATTGTGTCATTGTTTCCAATCGAACTTTTCAAGTTTGGACACAGGGGCTACTTCGGATTTTTGCCGATCTGCGTAACCAATTAGCGTCGGTGTTTGAATTTCATTATTTTGACAAGTTTTATTCCATTACTGGGGTTCGTAAGCGGTAGGTTCTGGGCTCGATCCCAGGCCGGGTCATACCTAAGACTTGAAAAATGGAACTTGTTGCTTCCTCGCTTACGCTCAGCATTAAGAGGATAGAACAAGGACTGGTTCGCTCAGTGTCAGTATAATGTGACTGAGTGGGGTGTCATGTTTGCCTACGGCATGATATTTCAGTGGGACAGCACTATAAAATGGCAGCATTAGATCTGCTCTGTTACAAGTAGGTTCCCCTTCCCCTCCCCCTCCCCTCTCTTCCCTCCCCCGTCGTGATATAGCTGAAAAAATGTTGAAAGCGACGTTAACCCCTATTCACTCACTCACCCACCCATTACTGGGGATAATTTTACTGTATAAATAAAGTTGGTCTCTTATGAATATCCTTGCACCAATAAAAACGTTATATTCTAAATAGCAAGTCCCGTTGTCTGAGACAAACGATTCACCCACCAAGAAAAACCTCACCGTCATAAAGTGTGTGGAGCAGTCATTATCTTGGTTTCCCATGTTACATTTGCCAGTGACCCGTATTGTGAAGGAAAGAAATAAGTGCTCCCTTGTCGTGGCGCGGTGTTCAGTGCGGTCAGAAATGGCTCGACAGAAAATGTTTACGGTAAAGGAACTGAATTTCGCTAATTCTGACAAATAGTCAGAACATCAACTCATCGGAAAATACCATGTTTAGCAAATATTTGAATTGCTTCAGGTAGAAACCCAAGCGCTAGAAACGGTCGATAGCGTTTGTAAATACGGATGTCGTCTGCTTTATTTTTTCGCAAACTTTATCACCAAAGAAAAAATTAGATAGCGCTTTGTAATCTAGTATAAAATTTCATTTCATTCTGTTGGAAAGTTTGTTTTTTTTGTGCAGGAGGAATATAAGAGTAAAGTCCCTGACCCACGCTATTACACAGTACCCACACGCTGTTGTACGGCGTACCGTACGTTAATTAGTCGGACGCTGTTGTACGTTAATAATCGGAAATGTGAAAACAGCTGAAACTAGCTGAAACTGGGGGGAAAAAAGAAGAGAGAGAAAAGAAAGATGTCGTAAGATATCACGAGGATCATTGACATTGTGATGAGCATTCTCATTGATCAGAGTTAGCAAACGTCACTTTTTCTGCTTGGTTGCCCGCGCAAATAATGGACGACGCTGGTGCTCCAAATGGTCAAGCGGAGTTGTCCGGAAATAGCCGATGATTCAACGCACCTGTGGCTATGCCATGAATGAATTCAGTGATATTTCGGAATGGGGGTTGTCGAACAACTAGAAAAGGGACGAGGTTTAATATCCATGACAATGGCATGAACCCATCATTGTTTTCGAATGAGATATCGTGTGTCAGTTCTGGAAACATGACGTCTGATTTTTGTTTATGATGGAGTTTGCTGCAGCAGCAACAACAACAACAAATTACAAGTCAGAATCTCTCAGTGAAGTTAGTAGTATGAAAATTACAGTGCGATTTCGTAAGTTATTGTACTACTACAACCACAACAACACAATATGGCTGTGATAACAGTTTGGGGTGGGGGGTGGTGGAGGGGGTAGGAGATTGGTGATGGGCCAGGGAACGAATAGTTCAACAAGCTGAACCCAACTCGGCAACTGACATTTAATTTTGTGATATTGATTATGTAGGGTTTAGCCGATGAATCAAAATTTCCTATCGCAAAATTTTCGCCTCCCGTGGGATTTCGTTTTTGGAAGATTGTCCGCGATGATATTTTTTTCTTTCGCCGTTTATGGAAATGAAAGGTGTGGACAGAGAAAATAAATGGCCAGGGAAGTAGGCAAATACGTATTCTATCCAAACAAGCACAAAGCGGTAGGTATTATCGATTTTTATGAGCGCAAATCCACCCGGAGTTACCTAGGTCGGGAGGCGAAAATTTTGCGATAGGAAATTTTGATTCAACGGCTGAACCCTACATAATCAATATCACAAAATTAAATGTCGGTAGGGTTCAGCTTGTTGAACTAGGGATCGAAGTGACTATGGCGCAGTGAGGCAAACCCATAAAAGTGGACCATTGTACATCACAATGTATTTGATAGCCGTCCCAAGTTTTCAGTGCGAGTGTCATTTTCACCAACCAGTGCCCGAGTGTGGGGACGTTTTAATTAAGGGTACCAAAATAATTCAGAGCAATTTTCATCTGTCGTGGAAAAATATTAGGAACATTCGATATCATGATCCAAAGCAGGGCGTGAATTTACCATAAAACTTTGCCAGACCATCGGGCTGGTATATTTCATTATACAAAGCTGAAATTCTTTAATTAGCTAGCTTTAGAACTAAATTCAACCAGACAAGTTCTGAATTCACCAGCCACGGGCTGCCGGGCTTGTGGCAATTTCGAGCCCTGCAAAGAAAAAAAATATAATTGACTCAAGCTAGTAAAACATAGGGCAAACAATAATGAGAGATGAAAATAAAATAAATACTGTTTTGTCATGTTTATCGTGAAAAGAAATGTAGGCCTACGGTAATTCCCCTAATAATTCAATCACAGGAAGTTCAATTTTCAACTCTGTTATTCAAACACAGAGAAAAGGTAACATTCCAGTATAATTATATTCCTTCATTGTGAAACACCCTGCCAGAAAATACTGGCTCGGGTGAGAATCGAACTCACGACTTAGGGGATTATTACCGTCTGATCTATCGAGTCCAGTTGGGAACAGCTCGCTAATTCAATCCATTTCACAGGTACACGGCAAATTAGGTAACATTCCCATTCTTTATTCGAATCGAAGAAAAACCATATAATGAGAAAATGTGACACTTTGTAGCTGGTGCCATGAAGAATATCTATAGCCAGATATATATGCCATTTTTGTTGCACTTCCGGTGATCGAAATATTAGGGGAATTACCGTACATAGAAATGGTAGAGTGAAAAATACCCATTGCAAACAAGATGGTACACAAAAATTACGACATCTTGTGATGAATAAACATACTTATGAGCACCGGGCAGGGACTAATCCAGGCATTCTTTGGGGACACCGGTCAACTGCTGCGAAACTGGAAACCGCCAAACCGGAAATTAACACAATGCGCAAAAACGATGCGCAGTAGACTTAAAACATGCTAAAATGGTGGCCCGCATGGATTTAGTCCAGAAGCATGATGCGAGTTGGAAAATTTAGTGTTTCCATCTGCTGTACACAGGAAAAAATCAATTACTTCTTTGATAAATAATAAAAATCAGTCCATTAGTGATTTTAAGTACGGGTAGTTTGGGTTTAGATTTTAGCCGACATTCAAATTGGATTGACAGTATTTGGGCACGTAAGTTTGGGCTCAGATACTGGTACACCAGTTTCAAAACCCATCTGGATTACTCCCTGCCGGGAAGGATGTTACTAACCTCATTTGTGTTTCTAACGTCATTTGCATTTAATGTCCTTCTTTTAGATCTCCAAGCACACGTATGAAAAGCAGGTGATTTCAAAATGTCCAAGAGAATAAGTAGGCCTATTGTGAATATCGTGAAGGATTCAAATAAAACTCGAATGTTTGACGGCTTTAGAACACCAAAACTGTTGTTAAATGTCACACACCATTATTTCATTACCCTGTCAATCTATTGTGGCTTTTCGTGTGATAATTGTACATGTATACAGTTTGGATACAGCTTCAAGTGCCACAAACAAAAAAAATAAACAAAAAAATTTGAGTAGGTCATGTAGATGACAGATGAAAATGGTAGATAGTGGTACCCTTTATAATAGAATATGCCAAAAGCAATGCCATTGGTTTGAAGGGGTTAGGAGTTGCATTTTTCAACACTGATGGCTAATTTATTGGCACTCTCAAAAATTATTATTACAATTATTACTTCATAGCGGAACTGTGGAAACTAGTCTTTGATGGAGGAAGAAATGTAATTTGTTTTGATGAGGGATTATCTAAATCCAGTTATACTATTGCCATAAGTAATTATCTCATTACAAATATAATCCCTTCAGGGTGATATAACTTTAGGAGCGATAATTTAAGTCTACTCCCATTCAGGTATTTGTAGCCTTTATAAACAAACACATTATTTGTAATAACTAAATAATTGGGCTCAGCCAAGATTTTGTGCTTGACTGCCCAACTTGAACCACATGATATACCTGTAGGTGCATATTAAGCTCCATCAGAATTGTACGCTTTTAATTAAGAATTTATGTAGAGTACATATAGAGGTGACCCTGTGATATGTGCCACACAATGACAGCATAACAACAGTAAAACCAGCTGGGACTGGCAGTTCTGGGACACACATCACTCCATTTAGCCTGTAGACCTGGTATTGGATAAACTCAACACTGACATGTCCCAGTAGAAAGTCTGTACAAATCAGTCATTGCTGAAATCTGGCACACCGTCGACTGAAACTTCATGATCAAGCTGGAGGAAATGAGCAGATCTAGACACTTTTCGAATTATGAAGCATGGAGGAAAAGCGGTTTCTCGATGGACCTCGACGGTTCAACTTCAATTGATGAACAACCAGTGTGCCATTGTCGAAAGGAGAGTTGCCAGAGCAGCACTCCCAGTCTCCGAGAAGATTTGTATGGGGACCTAGGTAAGCACAAGCTCAACATCATTGCATACAGTACACGTCATGTATTTTCTGTTTAATCTGACAGTGTGCTTGTGCCGGCTTGTACATTTACCCCATCTTGTTTGTTTTCAGATATGGCAGTGAGTGCTTTTAATGGCATTAGTACTAAACCATATTTCTACGAAGTAGGCTACCATCTGCAAATTGTCCGGTAGTCAGTCAGTGAGTGAGTGAGTCCATCCAAATACTTCAGTCGGCAAAATAAAGAGAACCGATGACATTAGAACCTTGATTTTTTGCATAAAGGTGCATTATGGGAGTGTTACCAGCAAGTTCTGAGCTGACCTACTTTTGAGGAAAAGTTCTGGTGATTTTTGATGAAAATCACTGGTAATTCTGACTTGGGCTGTGCCCATCTTAATATAGGCAGGATTTCAACTTGGGGCGGGGGGATTTCCAAGAGTTCAGTGCATGACAGAGTCCTAATGCCTACCCTACCTCGTAGGTCCTGTGACGTTAGTCACACTGCCATGTTATATATGATCCGTACTAGAATTAGGCATTTAAATGGTTTGGGTACAAAAAATAAGCTTTGCGATATCTGAGTGGACACGCGCAGATGTGGTTTGCCTGAAGATGGTGTTGTGGTCTTCTCTGTTCCATCATCACTTCAAAATGATGGGTGCGTAAGGAAAGACAGTCCCCTATAATGGCACCATAATGACAGCCCTCGCAGTTGGGAAACCAAGGTTCGGTTTGGGTACAAGATGCATGGCATCAAAATAACTCCACGTTCAATATTGCTGAGGTGAAGATCTGATTGTGTCACATTTACCTCGGCAATTGCCAATGTCAGGTAGCTAATTGTGAGGCCGGGTTGCCATAATGCGATAGCAGGGCTTTACATCTCGATTCCTACATATATTCGCCTGCACCCAAGGACTTGAATACCACACAAAAGGCAAAATTTTATCAGGCAGGGATCCAAACTGAAATAAGAAGACTTACTGAACATTTCTGAAATCTGGCAAACTTAGGGAGCTTCTTGAAATTAGGAAATGAGTTCCCTGGTAGGGATGGCATATGCCGGTTATTCAAATGGCATACACCATGCCCAGTTTGGTGTTCTGATCTGGATGGATTAGAGTTCCAGTTGGAATGGCATAGGCCATTCCCCCCATGCCGCTGCATGGTATGGCATAAGCCATCCTTTGTCTGCTGAGTTCCAAACTGTATGGCATGGAGTTCCTAGGAGTTCCAACACGGCGCACCATGCCACTCTGTTTGGAATGCCTTATGCCAGTTACTAGCATGCTCCAATTTCAAGAAGCTCCCTTAGGTACATAGCCTGGGCTTGAACTTAAATGATGCTTACAATGTAACTGAGGTCATCTATAATTATATTTGTGTTTTCTGTAACAGACTTGTAAAATTGACAGTCGATGGGTGTAGGGGTTTCCTCCCTCGGCCCTGTATTTGAAGAAGAGGACTTACACACCACGAATAATAGTAAACACGTAGTACCATAAGTCTGTTGGGTGGTACCGTTCAGTGCCGTTCAGTTCAGTGCAATGTGTGCAGCTGCACAACATGAACGAGAAAAGAATCTCCCCTTACAGCAAATTGCTGGTTAAAGGTCATGGTAAGAATAGGCCTCAGCTCCTCAGAGAGCTTGTCGTAATCATATTCACTCACACACTACGGTCGGGTTACATGGAACACAAATTTAATTATGGATGGCCTGATGAGCAATCTCCGTGAATATATCTCAACTTTAACTAAAAAAATAAATTATTTTATATAAAAAATTCCACTCTACTCATGATTGCACATCAACAAAGCCCTGCCGATCATTGCTGATAGGATTTTATACTGTAAATATGAAAATAGCAACATCTTGCATGTAGTCTGGTTATTACATGCGAGACAAGATTATTTAAAATGCACATTTTTAGATCATAGTAAACAGGAATAGATCTTTTTACCTGCAGGCGTTATTTACATATTGCATGTGTCATTGAATCAGTACCCGGTAGTGTTGACCTTGAACATCTGTTACGAATACAGGTACTGTACAGATATGAAACTTACATACAATATGTAATATAGGACTGATATTAAAGGAAGGCTTCACTCAATAAATTCAAATTTGTATATACAGTTCTATTGTAAATAGTTTTACTTGAAAATACAGTGTACCAAATATCTAATTGCAACTAGCTGGAGACAAAAGTATGCCCGAGCATCTGGGCACTGCCATATTTGCCACAGTCTAAGCTGCACGAAAGAGTCCCACCCTCTAGCTCCTAAACTAAGCCTTGCCCGATCCCATACCTTCATATATTCTGAGAGTCCAACACTTACTGAACCTCGGTAGCATGTCCCCACTCCCCATCTCTTAAACTTTGCTTCGCTAGACCACATACACATGTAGGCCTACATGTACCCTCGTATATTCCAGAGCATATCATGCTACATCATCGCATTGCCCAACCCCATACCCTCATGTTTCAATTTCAAAATTTTGAATTAATTTTAAATTTCAATCTGAAATATTTTTATGCACAAAGTCTTTCTTTTTTTGTAATTTCTGTTGAACGTTTCCTTAAATGTTTTTTTTTTTTTTTAGAGCATTTGCCCTGACTACACAAGAACCGCATAGTACCGCATATTCATGCCAGGTACGAGCTTGAAGGGCAGATTCGTGCACATGTGTTTTTCCCCGACAGCCAGCAACGCTGCCATCTTACAGTGCTAAAATGCTAAAATTATTCTAACAACATTTATTGTGTGAATTTCTTAAACTGTTGAATCGGCACTCCGACAAAATACCCTGGTGTTGCTGGCTCTCGTGAAAAAAACGCACCTTGCGCCTGGCATGAATGCATTAATATGCGCTACTTCTGGGATTCCGATGTGGCTTGAAATTGCAGCCCAAAAAGGGCTTGATCCACAGGCGGAGCCTCAAGTTATTGCCCCTCAAAATAACAAACGTGTATTTGATTGAGTGAAGCGTGTCTGTTCTGGTAATTTCTCCAGTAGGCCTAAGTCAATCACAGGAAGTGAAATTTTCCACCATACAATCTGGGGGTGATCAAATTTATTAGAACAGGAAATTGACAATATGGTCCTTAAAATTAAGGGTGATTGAATTTCGATCGTGTGGACAACAACAACAACAAAAAATCTATGTTGCAGCAAGTGGCAGGACATAAACCCATGTGTCTCCCACAGATGTGACTTTGGTTTCCAACTGGTCCAGAAACAAGACATTTTCTTGCAATTACACTGAATTGTGGAATTTGACAAATTTGGCTCCTTTTTTTTTTACTCCCGACCTCTTTTTACCCCTCCCCCGCCCCAGTGTTTATTCCTTTGTATGTTGTGTGTTTACTGGATGCTCTCCATGACCTCGTGTACTGTCAGCCATCTATTTAGGGACAGAACACAACGGACAAGAAAAACACTGAATCATTTGTTAAAAAAACAAGAATTGTCTGGTTTTATTTGGTCCATCTGTGAAATACTGGTTTGTGAAAATATAATGTGATTTGATTATCATCCAACTCAGTTTTTGTCCCATCATATTGTCAAGCACATGCGACCTGGATTGACGAGGCATTGTGACCCTCTTTTTAGCAGAACTTAACAGCCAACTTTCATAAACAGCTCTTGTTTTCCAGCTTAAAAATCCATGGTGAAATATAACAAACAAACATCAGTTTGTCTTGTTTGTAGAAACTTAAAACAAATTCATTCAATGTCCTTTTCCAGTGCTGCCGAGAGAAACAAACAAACGATTTCCCTTTTGACATGTTAAACAATTACCCTATTGACTTCTTTATAACGTACAAACAGGGGCAAAATTGAAATCATTGATTCCATATTTAGGGGGTTGATCATCCAAAGTTTCTCCTCTTAATGTCTACATTGTAGGAATACAAAATCTGCTCCTGTGTGTCAGAAAATATCAGTGTATGAATTTCGTTATGCTTAAAACGATGATGGGACCGGAATAAACTCAGAGAGAGTTGTGAAACAGATGTGGAAGAATATTGGCACCTCAGCTCCACATGAGAAAATGTTTCGGCGGCTTTTATCCTAATAATTTAATCACAGGAAGTGAAATTTACCACCATAAAATCAGGGGGTGATCAAAGCTGACAAGTGGAGCAAAGGCCATTGTCACTTGATTGGTTGTTTATCATGACCAGCCCTCATCTATATTTTGAGGGCAAATAATTAAAGTAGATCTAAGATGAGGGATTTACATTTTCATGAGTAAAACTTGGTTATTTTCTTCATATTTGTACACCATGGCATTGGTTTGCAATTTAATAATTAATAATAAATAATTTACAGCATCTAGCATACATGTGTATTTAAAGAATCAAGGTCATGCTAAACAACCAATCAAGTGACAATGGTCAGAATCGGTCATTTATTCCTTCATTATTTTGATCTTAAAGTGTGATCAAATTTATTAGAACAAATCATGATTGAATTGTCCGCAGAATTGAGGGTGATTGAATTTTAATAGGGCGTTTGCTTTATTAGAGGATGTACCATAAGTTATATATTTTCTCAATATCTTAGACCTTAAAATATCGATGAAATTCTATGTGTTTGAAGTTCCAAAAGAGCTGAGAGCATTATAGTATTGAGCCTCGAATATTTGTGTGCGGGTGTATATGTATTTAGGATTAAACACACCGAGGGAGGGATAATTCCCCTTGTGGACTCTTATTTCGCTCTCCTGTGCACTGAGCAGTGTTTTACCAATTTTGCTCCACTCATATCGTACACTCTCAGCCTACACGTCGATCTGTACAGGGCCGTAGAGATTGAGTATTGATTTTTAAGCTTGATAAAGCCGCATACGTATAGAGACTGGTCGTGATCCGTATGGCTTCCATGCGTGTCTGCTGGAAATCTGCATGTATGGATGTATATATCTACTGTACTTACATTGGACGTCATACAAATTACACGAGAGGCTGGGTGAGATAGATGGCAGTTTGGTAGTGGTGATCAATTCTTGTGCGAATCTGTTGGGAGTCCTACATTAATTCGGAGGACGATATGTTCATCACAATATTTGTACCATATTCAGCAGTACAGATGTAGGCCTGTGTGTCATCGTTAATTAATAGCCTGCGTGGACAACATTTGGACTCTGAATAACTCTTGTCAGGAAGTGATGACAAGTTGATTGTGATCACAATGATCTATATATATATATATAGATGTGTGAACAGGAACAAACCTACCTATTCGATGTGCATCTGTCAAAAACTATCTGACTTCATGTTCCCGGCCCATTTCTGAACATTGATAGGGCCAACCAGTTTAGATGGGCTCCACACGTAAGTACATGTACCTATATATGTTCGCCACAATTACGGTAGCTTGCAGATCGTTCTCCCAAACAAAGATTGAATAAACTGCAACCTTCGTGAGTGTCACTGTACGGAAAGAGTCCATAACCAAAATCTATATTGTTTCAGTAAGGGGCCATTCAAGAATTGCATGCGCAAATTATTTTTTTTTAACCCCCTCCCATACGCAAAATTTTACGCAGCGTACATAGGAAAAATCCTGATTTTTAGACCCTCCTCCCCTCCTCGCTGCGTACGTAATACTTGAATGCCCGCTAGAGTTATGCAGGGTTCAACTCATTCCCTGAAACTGATGATGGGGCGTATGTAACACAGCCCTGTTTAATCTATTATGATGCCATTTGGTCATACAAGTATGGCCAATTGATTAATTTCGCTCATCAAACAATTAGTGCAGGCAATAAATTAAAGTTGAATTGATATATACTTTCATCTATCTTTTCCATGTAAAAATGAAGAAAGAATATATATTAAACTTGTGTCCAACAGAATATTTTCATATATGACATAGACAGTTCAGCCTGCAGGTGAACTTGGTGATATAGTCCCAGCAGCTGTTTCATGGTGTAGACAGGGATATGTGATAAAAAGCCTAATTACTGTTCTTGTATTTAACTTAAGTCGATAATCATGAAACTGACAATGCGATATGTAACTGCGACTGCCTTGACAAAACTGTCGAGCAGTTTTTCTCCCACCGTCCCATCTTTACCACTCAAAGACAACGTTTGACAGCTAATCTGTTGGACATCTATGACGATCCTTAAATAATTCTGTCACATGTCCCAATCTCCTCTTCGGAGATTGTGATAAAAAAGTCGAGCAGAAAATATTAATATCCCGATGTACCTGGGAGCCTTTGTTATAGAAACCAACCGGTTCGAACGCTGATTGATGATACTCGCAATCAGATGGAAATGAAATATTTCTTCATATATATAGGTCATTTATTTGCCCCAGATGCAGCTTCTGACCAATGACACTTCCTCCGTCTATACATTTCAACAGAACAGCATTAATGAAAAGCACGTATTTAAGCCGAAATAATTTCTCTAGAAGGTTAACTATTTACTGCTCCACATTTACATTATCAGTCTGATCATATATGTTCTCCTGCTTTTAATACATCGTAATATGTTCATTTTCTTGTTTGTGTATTTGTTGAATAATAACTATTGTTTTTTTTGTATATACGAGTGGTGGACACACTAACGACCTCTGGCTCATGATTCAATAAATTCTGTTTAACCAAACTTAAAGTGTAACTGGGTACTTGTGTAAAGTGCACATCATATTCCAGATATTACGAGTGAAATGTTGAGGAAAATACATTTTAGTATTCACATCATTATGTGAATACTAAAATGTATTTTCCTCAACATTTCACTCATAGTCTATCTCGGAGGATTCAAAGGCAGATTTCTACAGTGGGAGAGAAATTTTCATCGCCTCTTTTGACGTCTGAGATGACGTTGACGACGTCATGGTTCGAGCGTCCTGCACAGTCTGCGGGACGTTGCGACAATGCAGAGAATTGAACAGATTTGCAACAATGTTGCATTGTGACGTGGTTAATAGTTTCATAATAACGTCAAAAGTTCCCAAGTCTTAAAACAAGAAACAGGGTATAAATTCTATAATTTGGAAGACTTTCCTTAATATGACATGAAGTTGCAAAAGTACCACAGTTACATGTTAAGATACTTTATGATGCAAAATATATTGCTCCATGATCTGCTCATATAGGCATTTAGGACGATAAACGCGTACACTCTAGAACTCGAGCTTGTATTTGATTTTTGTTCAACAGTTAAGGTTGTCCTTGATATAGGTTCATGTATATTCATTGGCTGTTATTCAGGCTACATGCATGTTTTATTGATGCACTTGTGTAAATGTAGATATAAACTTACATAATAAACATTCGCTAGTGCCCCATAATTATTCACAGCCCAGTAGGCAAGTATAATCTATTAAACAGTTGATGTCACGTACATGTATTTCATGCGTGTTTTGAAGTTCAGTTATAAATTTCTTTCGCGTAATAATACAAACATGACATGTATGCGTATATATCATTTATTAGATGAATCTATTTATGTGTGCACATGTAATTTATAATGGTTATGAAGCAGGCTCAATTTAAGCTGAACAAACAATACCAGATAAACCAGATCAGGGTATGCTCATAACCATAATAACAGCCAGTGATATCCATAGATTGGCCTAATATGTCCCTGGTATGAGACAGGATTGTATTCCCTCACAGAAATCGGCTTACATGTACTTTTAGTTTTATCTAACGTATAATTGTAATCAGTCTGAATGGACAAACATCACATTCTGGATCGTAGTGAATGCTGCTGTACAGGTAATCCTCATTGACTACGGTAATTCCCCTAATAATTCGGTCACCGGAAGTGCATCAAAAATGGCTTATATCTGGCAATATTCTTCATGGCACCAGTTACAAAGTGTCACATTTTGTCTTCGTAGGACTTTTCTTCAATTTGAAAGAAGAAAGGGAAAGTTACCTTTTCTCTGTGCTTGAGTTGAATGACTGAGTTGAAAAGTGAACTTAACTGTTATTGAATTATTAGGGGAATTACCGTAAGACAGAATGAGTGCCGTAATCCCACTAATACATGTAATTCAAATCTTGAGACAAAATGGTTCAAAAACATGCATATTATCCACTAGTTCTTCATAATTTCGATAAATTTAGAGGGTGATCAAATATCTTTTGTTCGCATAATTTGGGGTGATTGAATTTTGATAGGGGTTGAATCATTAGAGGGTTTATTGCACATGTATAACATATTGTGTACAATTAGCACATTCTGCAGAGTTCAGTACAATCCGAGGTTTGCACTATAATTCAAGTTCATTAGACAATACTTCCTGCTTCAATAGCAGTGGGCGATGCGCCGAGATGTGGCTAACTGAATGAGTTCTGGTTTATTAATAGGGGTGCTTTGCTATCTCTTTAACCTAGGAAATAGTTGAAAAACCCACCAAATTGGGAGAGGCCGGGAACTCATGTGGTAACCCACATGTCCATGCCCTGTTGCTGTTGTGGGCAAGATATTATTGTCTAAGGGCCAACTTGGATTATAGAGCAAATCAACTATGCAGGACTTAAGCAATACCAGCTATCCAATCACATTCTATGATTGCCACTTCCTGTTTGGCAATTTTGGCCCAGTTAACCAATCAACTGTCAGAATTAGCACTTCCGGTTTATCTTCTGGTCTTATTGTTCAAGCCTCCCATTTGTAAACAAAAAGTAGTTCAGGCCAACAACTGTCCAATATGAATTAAGGCACAACTATGAAATAATATCAAAATTATTGGACACTGTGATACATGTACAATAAATCAGGGAAAACCACACGGGTGCATAATGATCTGCAATATAGGGTAGGACACTGCACTATGCAGCCACAGTTTATGGTTGTTTCAACAGTTGTTTTTCAACTCGGTTATTCAAACACAGACAAAAAGTAACTTTCCCATTCTTCATTCAAACTGAAGAAAAGTCATAATGACAAAATGTGGCATTTTGCATTTTGACCTTGAAGAACATAGCCAGATATAAGCCATTTTTGCTGCACTTCCTGTGATCAATTTATTAGGGGAATTACCGAAAATCATATTTACTCACTCACTTGATTTATTAATTGGGTTCTAGTATACATTCAAAATCATGGGCTTGGGTTGAAAGGTGTTGAAGATCATATATGCTGTTGTAATGTGTGTATGTACATGTAAGCAAGAATAAGAGCTTATTGATTCATGTTCTATGGGGACATACCCCTCCAGATCCTGATGTATAGTGTACATGTCTATGTATTATTCAAACCATGTCGGTCTAACATGGCAATTTCTCTCATTTCTCTCTGATCGGTGAATGTTTCCCAGTTTTTTAATAGAATACTGTTTGCTGTGATATAAATGTAACAATTACAAAAATTAAATTTTGCTAATATTCAACTCGTTGAGTAACTTCAGGAGATGAACTAGACCATGTATAATACCTCTGAATGTTAGAAAGGTGGAAAGACCGGTCGTTTGACTTTGGCATGTTTGGTGAAACTTCTCGTGATTTTGTAATAGTTTCTGCATAATGAATGTTGTTTTATGCGATATAATGATTTTGCGAGCGGAACTCCACCAGGGTTTTCTTACGACCATGGTCAACTATGTAAGATGTATAGTATGTATAGTAAAGACATATATTTGGTACAATTCCATTGACCTATTTGACCATCATATTTGTAGGATTAGACATTGTGTCAATGACCATGAACAACTATGGCCTAACCATGAGATAAGCCAGGCTATGGTCATATACATAAAGCCAACCTTGATCCATGGTCTCAATAATGGCCAGTCATTCTCTAACCAACAGGGCCATGGTCACAGCCATGGACAGCCTTGTCCAGCCAGGTAGATCATGATAACAACATTGGCCAACCATGATCTAGCCAACAGGACCATGGTCACAGCCATGGACAGTCATGATCCAGACGGGTAGATCATGGTTACAACGATGGCCAACCATGCATGATCTAGCCAGCTGGACCAGCTAACCAGTCATGGTGTAGTGCATAATCATGGCCAGATTTGATCATGGACATGGTTGGGACATTTGGAATTGTCAGATGCATGGACAATTCCATTGCCCACTGTGGTAGTTAACCTTCCATAAATTCTATTGAATATTGTAGAGTGTCTGTGAAACGTGTGTAGTCATCAGCGGGATGAGAATATATGACTGATTTGGCGTGGATATTGTATCATTTCGTCCCATTCTTACCAGGCCTCAAAAAAAAAAAATTCATTAGCTAATGGATTGAAATCGGTTATATTTTCCAGAGGATGTGATGGGCGAGGTTGAATGTCCCTACACTGTACTAGATGTGGCACAACTCCTGCAGGCCAGATATGCTTTCATATCGGGTAAGTCCATTTAAAAAACAACCTCAGGGTTCTGAAGCCAGATGTTCAATATCTCAGAGAATTCTGAATATAGATCAGACAGTTGTCTGGTACATGTATACAGACTGTGAGAGCTCATGTCCTGAGGTGTATATTCTAATTTGGATTCGCCAGTTTGTTGTCCACTGCCACATTTCAATCGATTACGTAGAATTTGAACACAGATATATATCTTGCCAATCTTGGGATGTGTAAGAAAGTCAAGTTTGTGTAACTGATTTTAGAAAGAGGGTTATGCCAAATGATATTGCATATATCCTTCACACATCCTGAAAAAGTTACACATTTTGTCCAGATCAATCACTTAACATTCAACATATTCAATCAACGTTCAAATTTCATCTCTGATTACATTGTGTATGATCAGTCAGTACATGGACAACATTTAATCATCTCCAAAATTTAGGAGAACTTATTTCTATAGGTTTGGTCTTTTTTTGTAAGGTTTGATCAACTTCCATCTCTAATAAATTTGATCGCCTCAGTATTTTGTGAGTATTACCCATGAAATCATTTACTGTTACTCTAATATTAGTCTTTACCCGGGGATTGACATGGGGTTTCATTCTGCACGCCCCATGTCATGGTAAGGATTTAAGGGCCTCCGCGGGATCGGTGCCCCGGGTGTAAAAAGGAATACCACCATATGCGTGGAGTCCCGGGTATGAAAACAAATGGGACTCAAACATCGTGATATGACTGAAATATTGTTGAAAGCGACGTTAAATCATACTCACTCACTCCAAGATGCCTTTATTAAGCTAAATTAGAGTTTAAGGGAGTAGAGGATGTTCATTTCCCTGATCTTATGGGGCTACAACATGGTCATTTGTCAAATTTTTCAAAACAAGCTGAATTTCCTAACAAAAGTTCTCAGACATCTCAAAATGGAATAAAAATCAACAAAAGACACAATACAACCATTTATGCATTTTACTGGTGGTTCGATAGTGTGATGGGATGAACCAAAAAATTGGGATTTTAAATTCAATGCTTGGAGGGTACAAAGTGCTCCACAGGTTAAAAATGATTCCTCTGGAATACCCCCAAATTCACTCTTATTCACTTTCAACAAGAAGAAAACTTCTGAATGGCTAATAAATACAACTTCAATAATATTCTCCACACCCACCCGGATTCCCCACCCCCACCCCCTCATGGAAATAGGACTGAAAAGGCTCTGTTTATCTGTTATACCTCTAATATTTTCTAAGAAAGTATGGTGTCCCCCTGTTTTTATTACACATTTAACAAGCACTATATGTGTTTAGTATTATATAGCAAAATGGGGGAAATTTGACCTTGGGAAGTTTGATTTATTGAGCATCAAAGTTGAACAAATTCAAATTTCCCTATGTATTCAGTGTTATGGCTTTTAAGTGGTATATATGCATTTGGCTGCCAAATTTTTTTAACGAGTATGGTGACCCCCTATTTTTTTTCCATGGATCATCTTCTCCTAACCTGATGAAAAAATCCTGAAATTTAAAAAAACTTTCAACCTCTAGAAATGAACGTCCTCTACTCCCTTTTAAGTAAACTTGAATACACTAAACAACATTGGATAAATTAATGAGCACGGAACTTGCTAACCGAAACTTAAGCAACTAACTTCAGCCAAAACCACGTGCACAGTGCCAGTTGTTCAAGTTGTGCCCCAGACAACATTTAGATCATGTGACATTATTAATCATATTGATATAGCCTTGAAAATCACTGGACTCCTTGATTCAATTGTAAATTAGGCACACCCTTTCCCCTAAACAGCAGTTGTATAATGTCACTGGTGGTCCTTAGAAATTTGTTGTGGTACATAAATTTAACCCTAGAATATCCTTGCTTTGATTGAAGTAAATTGTTTTAAATAAAACTTGGTTTGATCATGTTGGTATCGGACAGCTTGATCTAGATACTGAATTCAAGTAAATATATATTCATTTCTTGTGACAGGTGGGAAAGCCAAGAATGGGTCTCCTATCCTCACCTTTCCCGATAACCCAAACCTGGGCGACGTCTCTGACGAAAATTATAAGAAAGTCGTTACGTATCTCGTGAACGTACCAGCGTAAGTATTTATCACAGCATTTCTCTCCTTATAATTGTACATATACTTGAGCATTTTGAGTTCACACCATGGATACATAATATTTAGAATGTTATCGGCACACACCTGATTATATGTAGCTTGGGTATCTTACACACATTCACATACACCACGTTCACCTCCATGTCTAAATCGGCCAAAATTTCACACACACATTTATATGTTTTTCTGGTTATTAATTCACCCTGCCCAAGGACATGTCAACTGCACACCAGCGATTTTTATGTTTTGTGCCCACTGGACAAATCAGAGCCCAAATCTGTCTAATGCTCATACTGGATAAAGTGCCTTAGTGGTACAATTGCAAATTTGTCTTATGTCCACAGAACAAAGTGTTATCGATTCCAAAGTTGTCTAGTGTCCACTGGAGAATGCAGATTCTAGATTTGTCCTAAGCCCACTGGACAAAGCATCCCCACTAAACTAAGTGCTACCAATCCTAAAGCCGATTCCAAATTTTGTTTCTGTATACTGATTCTCAAAGCATATTCCAGTTTTGTTCTGGTACATACTGTCATGACTGTGTCCTTAAAATAATTGGTTGTGTTATTCTATTTCAAAATGGAATAAATAAATGTAATTATATAAAATGAACGATATTCTTTATACATATCTCCAGTAATAAAGGATATTAGTACAGTCAGTATTAAAATGATGACAATTTTTTATAGCCAGTCCATAGGTTTTCTGTAATATTTGTAAATAAATGCAAAAAAAAAGACCACAGAACAAAAACTTCAAATTAACATTGCACATCATATCTTGTCCTTTGTTTTTTTTTGTGTTCAGTAACATATTTGAACAGTGATGTCATTTATAGACGGACAAATATAAAAAAATCCAATCTTCAAGGTCATCTCCCCATTGTACTCATGTTTGTTTATAAGAAACTTCGGCATGACAAAGACACAAGTGATAGGAAGTAACTATATATATATATATATGTCCTGTCACCCTATGAGAAAAATTTATTTCCTGTTTATCACTATAGTAACAATAGAGTCTCGTAGGCGCTAGTATCATGAAATAGATGCATTTTGATGAAAGCTGACCCGACATGACATATCTAGACAAACTAGTATTGTGAAATACAGCGAACCCTTGTAAACTGAACATGATTGGAACCAGATTATAGTTTCGGTTTTGACAGAGTTCTGGTTTAGCAAGGTTCAAAATTCCTTAAATTAAGGTATCGAGACCCAAGATAATGTCGGTATAAAAGTTTGTCAGTTTAGCCAGGTGTCGGTATTAACAAGTTTCAATGCACATGTACATGTATTTTGTTGGAAATGAAACCAACGTATACAAACTTCAGTACCATTGAAAAAGGTAGTAAACGGTGGTAAATCCATAATGTGTTCAATGTTATATATTTCTGTAGTAATTTCTTGTGCTCAAGTTCATAAGGAAAGGCAGTGATATTATTTCTCAATGAAACTGATACTCCAAGCACAATCTCAGTACATGTACATGCAAATATATACGTACATCTGGTAGTATCACTACACACAACTTGTGTGTTCTCAACAACAAACAAGTGAAACACAATGCTTTCACATCAGTGCTCAACAGGAGGGCCCGACCAGACAGTCTTCTGTGGTGGTTAGTTTGATGTTGCTCGCAACTGGACATCCTTCTACCGCGGATTTGTGTGATGTATAGGCAAACAAAATTAGCAGTTATGGTACACCATTTGTAACTGGCCAGCCGATTGGCTGACGAATACTTTTCTGATTATTGGCATGAACAGAAGACTGTATTCATGGTTTATTTCTAAAACTTTCTATCACAATTTGGCTTCCAAATCAAACCATTTCAAGGACTGTGAAAATGCAAAAAAAGAAAAAAAAAAATACATGGGGATGAGTTACATATTCCCTGTATTGACTCCCATATCATGCTTATAAAAAAAAAGAAAAAAAAGACAGCATTAATATATATTTACACATTCAGATATGTATTTGGAAGGAACACAAATTTCAATCAATCAATCACATTTATTTATCATCCCGAATGAAAGTAAATTTGCCCATTTCTGGGTTATCAATGAAGACTTTGAACAAAGTGATCGACTGGCTTGGCTCACAACTGTAACTTGACAATAGGCTGACTTTAAGCTTTTATTTCCTGTTATGAGTTAGTTGTTCATGTAGTTGATGTTCCCACGTCCTGAATCGTGCTGTTACTTATTACTGAAATGCTGATTCACGATCGAGGTGTAAGTCAATTACATATAAATGAATTAGTCTGGAAGTACATTGTACATTTAATCATAATATTGTTATTAACTAAACAATCAATGAATAATAATTGAACATTTAGCGTAAATTAACGGTAGTTACGGAGTCTCACTGAAGAAATGACCAATGTTGAATATTAAGTCAGATTAGGAAAGATAATAAGCTTAATTTGAATATTGCTAATACAGAATTTTACGGTAGATATATATGAGAAAATGATACATAATACATATGTACATGTAGAATTACATCTACATGTTACATGTCTACATGATATAGCAGATATTTAATATTAATGTGAGTATTGAAATCATCAATTCAACATTATTAAACAGATGTATAATCAAAGTTGGTTTATAATGTACTAAACAGAGTTAATGTTTAGTACATGTAATTCAAATTGACCAAAATTGACCAGACTAATTTTGTAATGCTGATCAGTCATTTCTGCTTTAATGTTTATGATATCAGACCTCATAATTTTTCGTTTCTGTAAATGTGTTTGGTGTGATTTCAGGCATATACATGTATATGCATGAAATTTATATGCTAAAATTAATGTGAGTTATCTTTACCTACATGCAAATGTAGCATGTAAATATTAAAAAAAAAATTTTGAGGAACTTCATAGTTATAGGTTGAACAGTGCAAACAATGTTCAAATATTTTTTGTTTTGCAGCATTATTTTCGTCAGAGAAACATTTCATCTGTAAAATGCAGTCATGAGAAAAAATAATAACAGACCTAAAAGTAAATCCACTTTCATTTTAGCGTGTGAAAATAGTAAAAAAAATTGACTGTAAAAGCATTGACTGAAACGCAATGTTTTCTCAGTAACAATATACTGGGTGTTAATTAATGTACAGCATTAGTCGACATACACACACTAATTGATTTGAAGAATTTAGCTTTATGGATAGCAAATTGTAAATTAGGCCTGTAAGTTTATACATCCTTGTTAATTGTTCATTGTTTGCGGTCACATGGGGAATTAAATATTGTACAGGGAAGTCAAATTCCTCAACAATTACCATGAGAATCTGTAATTTGTATTTTTCTCTTCCCCCATTGCCCAATCAGGTATATGAGGTAAACATATTTTCTCATTTTGTTCAAAACCTTATTAATAATAATAAATAAAAGGATTTCCTGTGTGACTTTGGTGTGAAGCATGCGCCATGTGCAGTAGCATCAGTTTTAAATATTCAGCAAATAACTTATTGTGATACAAGGTAATATAGGAGTTGGTTTAACAGCGGTAAATGTTTTTATACAACCTTCTGTTTTAATATCCCGGGCATTGGAATCTAGTCTGTGATATTTTTTGAAAACGAGGACCACACCTGCACTTGGCTCCAGTTCCTTGGAAGACATCGCATAACGTGAATTGTGATGTCATATGCTGTATTAGAACTTTGATCGCGCTGTGATTGCTTGGACACCTGACATGTCTAACGTCATCTCTGGCATTTCCCATTTCCATCTCACTAGTCCGAACTGAGAAATTGTCCGATACAAAACGTGAGACTTACGAGTTGAAAAACCTTCGACAAATTCAGTTCAGCCTAACCCATGTCTCACCTCTGTCAGATTCCAAGATTTTGAGGCAGAAAATAAAGAAAAGAACCATTAGCTTTGAACGAAACGTCAGCTCCACAGCAAAAAAAGAAGTTGTCCATAGAATAGGTTGTGTAATAGTAAATAAAGGCTTCCTTTACACCAAAGTCACATGGCAACCCTTTACTAAAATTGTAGAAGACAAGTTTTTAACTCTATACAATAACAATTACTTCGTTGGCATCTTGCTGTGTTTATTTTCAGTTCTCCCCCGGCCCCCTTTAATTTGAATTTTGTTCGGTCATTATGAACTGATGTTGTATTAACCGGTTAAATTTATAACCATAATTTTTTTTATCACTGTACATTTTTGAATTGGATGAAGGGATTTACTGACAATGTTTGTTGCGCCGGTGGATGGGATGTTTCTGCTTGAATTCATTCTTGCATGTTGAAAGTATTTTGGGAGAAGGCCTGTTTCTATTTTCAACGCATTAACCATGAAATTTGATTGATTTGGTAATGGGAATAATCGAATACTCGTGCTAACTGCCTGGGGCATGTTCTGTTGCATGTCATGACTTGTTATGTTTAAGGTTACGCAAGAAGAGATGTTAAAGAAACGTATCAAGGTTGAGGCATGTTCATAATTAGGCATGCTACATAGCATGTGTCAGGTTAAGTTGTCTACATGAACAATCTGAGTATAAACAGATGTAGAAGTCTTTTTAACTAGATTTGATCCAGTTTATCTCTCCAGGCCATTCTGTGAAGTTCTGGCATGAACTGCCAATAGCTACATCTTAACTGACGCCCTCCGGCTCAGGGCAGCATGGTTTGTACCATGTTTGTCTGGCACAGTAGGTAGATTAAAGAATCAAACAGATTGGGCTCTCTGAGGATCCATTGTGATCAGTGTCTGTAGAGCCTAATTTTCAAAATTCGAAATTCAATTTTTTTGTAGTTTTGGCTCGGTTTTTGTTGGGGTTGGGGTTTTGTTAGGGTGTGTTTGTTTGTGTCATCGTCGCCGTGTGACCAATAAGGTTAGGTGCGACGTTAAACTTCAAACAACCAACCAACATCTTAACTGACGATGCCAGTCAATGTAATAATATGGCTAACATTTATCAGTGTTAAGTCGGAAATAGATGGGTGCTTGGAGAAACCTCGATCCAGTGGGTCACCATTCTTTGGCATCAGATTGTATGTCTACTGTCACATAAACCCTCTGAGTGCACTGGGGTTAAAAAGCTGGCATGCAGATTTTTTGCACATGGTTCTCGGCCAATCAGCTTCGCCCATTACTAAATGAAGCGGAGTGGATTCCAAATGTCACAGCTGAACAAGTCGTACCATCTGCTCATGAATGCCAAATAGTTGAGCGTCTAACTATTTCACTCTTCCTTAAGATATATATTGGATTTCCCATCTCTCGAGAGTAGATACACACTTCCTATGTCAATAAAAATTGGTTAAGACTGCATGCGCATATGTGCCATGCTTTTCAGCTCAATGCAGGCAGTCATTGTGCACACCACAGGTCGTGATAAGAATAGGCCTCAGCTACTCAGAGAGCTTGTCGTAAAGCCCGGCGCACACAAGAGATATCAGCTGAGCTAACGGCCTCAATTGCCTGTCAGCTGAGGGGCTAGCTCTCGTGTGGTTTCAGCGCACACGGTGAGCAAAAGTTTCACGAAATTTATTTCAGTTCCCGTATAAACGTATTCAAGACCATTTTGAAGAGTCGTGCATATGAATCGCGTGAAAATAACGTGCGATTCATTGGCCGGTCCAATAAAACTGCTGAGCTGTTGGCTTGCATTCGCCGCCTCGCGAGGCGAAATTATAAAACAAGTTTGATATTTTTTCCCCAGCCTTGTGAGGCCAAAAACTCACCAAAAACTGCCCACACACAAGAGCTGCCCATGTAGCTCTCGTGTGCGCCGGGCTTTAGAGGCAACTAACTGAGGCACCCGTTGGGTTGCCGCGTGTGAAAAGGAATAGGACCCCATCCATGTGGTTCCCGGATGTGAAAAGGAATAGGACCCAACGTCGTGATATGACTGAAATATAGTTGAAACCGACGTTAAATCATATTCACTCACTCACTCAATGCAGGCAGAGGGTGTTACACCAGGCAACAGTTTATGAGGTTACAAACTCTGATAATGGGAGTATGGCGGGCCACATGACTGTCTACACTTCATGCTTTCCTATCGATCACTTGTTGAGAAGTTCCACAAGTGCCGCCTCGAACTCAGCCGTGGCCTCACAGTGAATGACCATGAGATATGAAAAGGATTAGATTAGGATTCTATCTGTTCTTGGTCAGATTGGCATGAGTTATAAATGTATATGATGTCACATGTCTGTTTTATTGCATGCTGTATAAAGCATGGTATGTTATCATTAATATCAGGGCTCACTTATTCATGGGAATCTTGTCATTTCCGTCAATAATACTTGAAATGAACCAGTTGATGATTCCGGATGTTGGGCTATTTCATGCTCTATTGATGCTAGAAATTGCACTAGTCAGATGATCATCTCAGCATGGGAAGCTCTGGGTAGTTATAGGTGTATGGATGAAGATTTTTAGGCACTATCAGGATTCGATCCGGGGTCCCCTTACTTGCCACACCAGTGCTCTACCGACTGAGCTAAAGGGAACCAACGCTCTACTGACTGAGCAGCTAAAGGGAAGTTTAGGCGGGGGAGGAGTGTAATGGGAGACAATTGTACAGCTAGCGGGAATTTCCCTTTCGCTCAGTCAGTAGAACACTGGTGTGGCAAGTAGGAGAACCCCAGATCAAATCCCGATAGCATCTAAAAATCTTATCCATTACATAGTTTCATCTTTCCCTATGCTTGTACATGGAGAATAGATGTTGAATTGGTAAACTTAAAGAATTCTTTACAAGCTTAAATCTCCTAAGTATTAATTTCACAACAAATAGTTGGAAATATATTTTGTATCATTTTGAAACTTTGCACTTCCCCAAAAAACTACCTAGAGCTACCAAAGCTGAAATGCTGGTCTGGTTATTTTTAGCAAACTTTTGGCAGTAGATAATTCTCAGATTTGAATTTGAGCACCAGTTTCTGCAGTGGTGAAACCCAAACCATGCAGTCAGATTGTAGGTTATACAGCGATAACATAAAACTGTGGTGAGTTTGCGTTTAGAGAATGTTCAATGCAACACCTGTTTGATATTACAACAGTGTTATTTCATTGATCAACCTTGGTCACTGTTTGTTTCATTGATTCTCTTTCCATACTCACTGCAAATCATTTTTTTTTTAAGTAAATATCCTTGAACAGGAAATAAGCTATCAAGAGACCTCTATTGATAAACTAACAATGATCGCCATGTTAAATCTATGTTATGAAAGTTGAAAGTCCTTAATAAATGTCGAAAGTCCTTAATAAATGTCAAAATACATGTACTTATTTGTGTTCCTTAATTGTAATGGAAAGTCACTGATCCATTTTTGCTGACAAAAGTGAGTGTGTCGAGGTCATCAATGTACATTGTGGGATCTTTAACACAGTATCACACAAAACATGACTTTCTAGCCGAATGTTAGTTGTTGCCGAAATCGAATATTCTTTTCTCGCTAGGTTTTCAATCCAGTGAAAATCATTAAAATGAAAGAATTATGTTCAGATGTTTGTGTGGGAGTGGGCCTTGGGCTTATGGTAGCTGGGGTCACTAATCCGGACTGCTTGTATGGTGACGTGTATGTATGTTTCGTGCCAATTTTCTCCGACCGAACAGTTTTGAAGATACATGTGTATCGGAGATGATTCGCATATCATTAACATGTGTAAAGAATTATTCCATTTTGATTCCAGATTTTGTGAAAATAAATTCAGGAAATATTGCCGATATGGCAAATGCTAATTTTTCAAGGCACCTTAATGTTGCAGTTGGTCTGCTTACTGCAGTTTTACCGTTTTCTTGAAATTTCGGAATCAAAATGGAGAATTTGTGCCTGGATCGATAAGGGACAGTCAGTAATGGTACATATTTTCACATGATCTACTAATACTAAATAACATTACGGTACAAATTATTCTTTCCCCTTATATTCATTCTTCTTACTTTCTAGACTGTTCGATGCAGACTTGGGTTTTGTAATTGTGATAGACCGAAGAACTGAGGGTTGGAGTTCTGTCAAAGCTGTTCTGTTAAAACTTTCTGTAAGTGATAATTTTATTTATTGGTGAAAGTGAACGCTTGAAGGTCTCGACCACCATCTTAAAATGCAAATGTTTTTTTTTAAATTTTGTCTAAAATTTCCTTCAATAACATTTCATTGATTGCTACACAGTCATGTTGTGTTCTGAGAAAACTGTGCGAGTGCCAAGATACGGAACATACATGATTGCATTTTACCCTCACCTGCAATAAAATATAACTTTGTTCACGAGATGGGGAAAGTTAAATGAAGTGAGAGTGTTTTTTTGGAGAATTTGGAAACAATAAATTTTTGGAATCACTAATTTTTTGGAAACAATGGAATTATAACTAATATTTTTAACCCTTTTTCAAATAAATGTTTTTTTTGGTTCATTTCCAGGGATATTTTCCAGGACTCATTCATGTGGCATTTGTTCTGAAACCGACAGGCTTTTTCCAGAGGGCTTTCTCCGACTTCAGGTCCAAGTTCAAAGATGACTTTGATTTTAAGGTAATCAAGATGTTGCTTTCAAGACTTTTTCCAGGACTTATTCAAGTCTTCTATCCTCTGGTACAAAGTCATCGCTTTGAGATTATACGAGGCTTGGGATATTCTCCATGTGTTGTGTTAGATGACAGAATATGCATTCCCCTGTTAGACATGGCAGTGTGACTAACGCCACAGGACCTACGAAGTAGGGTAGGCATTAGGACTCCTGAGCTCTTGGAAATCTCAATGCCCCAAGTTGAATTCCTGCCTATATTAAGATGGGCAGAATCACCAGTGATTTTCATCAAAAATCACCAGAAATTTTCATCAAAAGTAGGTCAGCTCAGGACTTGCTGGTAACAGTCCCCAAATGCATCTTCATGCAAAAAATCAAGGTTCTAATGCCAAAACGGTTCTACTTATTTTGCCGACAATAGGATTCGGATAGACTCACTCACTCACTCACTGACTACCGGACAATTTGCAGATGGTAGCCTACTTCGTAGGAACAACAACATTCTTCCATTTCTGGTCTTCTGGCATGTCACCCTGAACCATGTACATCATTATACCCCCCGACACTACGTGTAGGGGGCGTATACTGGTTTCAGCTTGTCCGTCCGTCCGTCCGTCCGTACGGATGTCCGTACGTCCGTCCGTAACATTTCGTTTCCGGAGCATAACTTGACAACCGCCAGTTGGATTCCTCTCAACTTTGGTATGCAGCTACCATACCATGAGACCTTGCTTGGGATTGCGTTTGGCGCATGTGCGTCTACAGGTGGCGCCACCTAGGGTCATTCCGTAACATTTCGTTTCCGGAGCATAACTTGACAACCACTACTTGGATTCCTCTCAAATTTGGTATGTAGCTACCTTACCATGAGACCTCGCTTGGGATTGCGTTTGGCGCATGTGCGTCTACAGGTGGCGCCACCTATGGTCAAAAGTTTCTCATGTCAGTCCGTAACATTTCGTTTCCGGAGCATAACTTGACAACCGCTACTTGGATTCCTTTCAAATTTGGTATGCAGCTGCCATACCATGAGACCTCGCTTGGGATTGCGTTTGGCGCATGTGCGTCTACAGGTGGCGCCACCTAGGGTAAAAAGTTTCTCAAGTCAGTTCGTAACATTTCGTTTCCGGAGCATAACTTGACAACCGCCAGTTGGATTCCTCTCAAATTTGGTATGCAGCTACCATACCATGAGACCTTGCTTGGGATTGCGTTTGGCGCATGTGCGTCTACAGGTGGCGCCACCTAGGGTCATTCCGTAACATTTCGTTTCCGGAGCATAACTTGACAACCGCTACTTGGATTCCTCTCAAATTTGGTATGTAGCTACCTTACCATGAGACCTCGCTTGGGATTGCGTTTGGCGCATGTGCGTCTACAGGTGGCGCCACCTATGGTCAAAAGTTTCTCATGTCAGTCCGTAACATTTCGTTTCCGGAGCATAACTTGACAACCGCTACTTGGATTCCTTTCAAATTTGGTATGCAGCTGCCATACCATGAGACCTCGCTTGGGATTGCGTTTGGCGCATGTGCGTCTACAGGTGGCGCCACCTAGGGTCAAAAGTTTCTCAAGTCAGTTCGTAACATTTCGTTTCCGGAGCATAACTTGACAACCGCTACTTGGATTCCTCTCAAATTTGGTATGTAGCTACCTTACCATGAGACCTCGCTTGGGATTGCGTTTGGCGCATGTGCATCTACAGGTGGCGCCACCTAGGGTCAAAACTTTTTCTTGTCGGTCCGTAACATTTCGTTTCCGGAGCATAACTTGACAACAGCTAATTGGATTCCTCTCAGATTTGGTATGTAGCTACCTTACCATGAGACCTTGCTTGGGATTGCGTTTGGCGCATGTGCGTCTACAGGTGGCGCCACCTATGGGCAGAATTTTCTCAGTTGGTCCGTAACATTCCATTTCTGGAGCATAACTTGACAACGGCTGATTAGATTCTTCTCAAATTTTGTATGTAGCTGCCATACCATGAGACCTAGCTCAGGATGTTGCATATGCGTCTACAGGTAGTAAGTTTAATATTTCACTTCCCATTTACTTCCTTTTCCTCTTCAATATGGTTATCCAGATGACAGTAATTCGCCTATCTGTTGCAACAGCCCATTTCAAGTCTACACGGTTCTAGTGGTAACAACAGTTAGGTAAAACACAATATGCCTGCATAACCCCATTCTCAACAATCATTATTAACATCAATTTTCTGAACAATCCATTAAACTCATCTGAGTATCGTCACGACACATGCATAGACAATCCGTTAACCGCACTCCAACCGAGCGAGGTCTCATTGTCAACTAGTTACATACTGTGCCGCCACTCATAACATGTATACTTATATTCCTCTACAAATACTCGTCAATTCCTATCAAATGTGCATCCGGGGGGTATCTTGTAAGCATGCTTACTGATGATTTCCACTGCCACAATCCCATTCAGCTTACTCGTGAAACGTTAACCACCCCCATGTATCTATGCCCTTACGGGGGGTATCTTGTAAGCAGCCTTACTGATCATTTTGATCAAATGTGTGCATCCCTCAGACTATGCTCTAGTTTGATTCTGTTTTTTTGCAATATAAGTTACTGCCAATATTTATTGATAATATCTCCAATCTCTTGCCACCTGTTTAACTAGTCCATATTTAGAAAACAAAATTTTATCAATTTTTGAATTTGTCTGAAATTGGTTGTAGATGTGGTTGTCAGCTGACAAAATAATATGGGGAAATTATTGTTTCAGATTCTGCTCTGGGTTCAACAGGTTATGAGTCAATATGTATACATACATGTACCTGTCCTAAAACTGGAACTGGAGAAAATATAAATAAACATACTAATAATAATAAAAAAAATTTTTTGGGGAGTTCAATGATATAGTAATCAGAGTAATCAGTTCAAATAAGGTTATTTTTCAAGTTTTTGTACTTTTCCAAATATTTCATTACACCATTATTTCTGGATGTGAAATGACAGTTTCTGTGAATTTGGGACATTTATTGTAATATTAAAATAATTATTTCTAGAGACTAAAATATGATTGATCAAAATGGACAAATTTCTTTGATAATGATAGGCATTTAGAAGTTGGCGTATATAACACAATGCTATTCTATGGATAACAACTTCTTTATTGCTGTGGAGCTGACGTTTCGTTGGAGATACTTCCAACTTTTTCAAAGCTAATTTCATTTTCATTAGCTTTGAAAAAGTTGGAAGTATCTCCAACGAAACGTCAGCTCCACAGCAATAAAGAAGTTGTTATCCATAGAATAGCATTGTGTTAAAATGGACAAAATCGAAATTTATCCTTGTTTCAGGTGGTGGTGTGTGCGAGTCCGGAAGAAATGCATGCGGACATCGACCCAGGTCAGCTGACCACAGATATAGGTGGTGAGGTCGCTTATGATCACAATGAATGGATACAGGACAGATCGGTGAGTTCCGGCAAATGATTTATTGAGCGTGCTTTTCAGCTTGCAAATTTGATAGATTTTAATCTTTATCAAGGGATTCTGTTTGACAGACCTCAGAGTAAAATGAGCCTGTTTGAATTGACAGACCCCAGAGTAAAATGAGCCTGTTTGACAGATCTTAATCTCTACTAATTGATCCTGTTTGACAGATCTCAATTTCTATGAAGTGATCCTGTTTGACAGATCTCAATCTCAATGAAGTGAACCTGTTTGACAGATCTCAATCTGGATGAAGTGTCCCTGTTCAGATCTCAGTCTTGAAGTTATCCTGTTTGACAGATCGTACTCTCGATGAAGTGATCCTGTTGGCAGATCTCAATCTTGAAGTGATCCTGTTTGACAGATCTCAATCTCCGTAAAGTGATCCTATTTTACATAGCTGGCATATACTGTATCTACAACTTTGAATTGTAAAGATTTGAACAGTAAACTTGTCTAATATAAGAGAAACTCTGAAGACATTTTGTAAAACTCAATATTTCTACTTGTGTTAAGCCATCGTCCGAACTAATTATTTTGATCATTACTTTTGAGTTCAGTTTTTTTAATCTCACTTATGGGCTAACATAGCCTACATGTAGGTGCTATGCCATAGCATACCATGAGATACCCAAACTAATTGCAAAATTGTAGAACCAGGAGAAGGAACTGGAAAACCTGAATTTCAATCCTCCTATTCAGCTGTGATTTCTTAAATTTCTTTATCCAACACTTTGTGGTCTATATTTCTGTCACCTGTTCAATGTTGTAGAATTAATAGTCAAAGCTGAACCTTGATTCCCTTCAGAATTTCACTCTGGAATGCACCTATCAATGATATCATTATACACCCATACATAACTTAATCTTCATTTTAAATTTAAAAAATCAGTGCTGGATCATTCCCTGTTGAAACCTGGTTTCTGATGTTCTTACTGTGATGGGTGTTTCCTTTAATATATTTTTGTCAGACATACGTATAATAACAATTTGTAGAACAAATTTGATAACATTTCTTTTTCATTCTTCGATTGTCAGGCAATAGAAAAATTTGCAGCGAATACAACGAAAATTGCCCAAGTCCTGCACAAACTGTCCAATAGATACGAAGAACTGGAACTTCCGAATGACGTGGAGGGGACGGAAGCCTTGATGAAAGATCATTTTCTGGAACGGAAAGAGATGTTGGAGGATCTCACAAGCGCCACCCATCATGGAGGGACAATTCTGGCCTGTATCAAGGGAGAGAACCCACAAGCTCCTTTGGTCAAAGTGGTCCATGTTGTGGCATTAGAAAGGTGTGTGATATTTTCTTTAAACAGGTTAGAGGTTAGACCTCTCTAAATTGGAGGTAAAAAAGGTCATTTTTGCCCAATAAACTCAGCAATATATCAAACTAAGAGACATTCACCATGGACATATATATCCGTATCGGAGGGTATTAACTCTTTCCCCCATAGACTTGTGGGGAATTTTCTCTCTCTGACCCATAATAGATTTGTAATGGCGTAGGTCTTTAACCCATGGACTGATTTCAATTTTCATACGTTTTCAGCGATGTAAAATATACCGTTTTATGTCCCATGTCATGTGGAAAAATATTTACCAATGGTCTCCCACAGACCCATTCTACGTAATTTGTTCACGTTTTATATCAATATCAGTAACGTTTAATCTAAAAATAAGTAATCTTGCGAGAAAATGTGTTGTGTCTGCTTTCCGTCTGTTGGAAATCACGAAAAAAAGCGAAGAAATTGTCGCATTTTAGCTACGTTTTGCAGCGTTCTGTTGTTGTTGTTCCGCTGCAATTCCTAGGTTATCATATACCATTGTAAAGCTTATTTTCCGTACATTCGGGATTTGGCAGTGATATCATGAGATGGCAGGTATAGAACGAGCTATAACTGAAAAAGTCCCATGTACTTCCTTTAAGGAGAACTAAGGCTGGTAACAAGGTGAAGTAAAACAGCATCACTGATTGGCCCAAGGTTGAGCGACCTTTTCAGAGGCCCGGCATGATTGGAGCAGCCGTTTATTTGCGCGTGGTCGCCATGGCCACGGGTCGACGAGACACAGCATGGGCAGAGAATGGCGGATAAATTTTAAAACGGGAGATCAACAGGTCCCGGGAAATGTTTATAATAAACTCAGATGGGCAGATTTGACGAGTTAGCCATCAAGGTTAGATACTTTGGTAGTTTATGCTCGCGTTACGTGAAATATTCAGGAATTTGGAAGCAGGTTTTACTATTTTTCGAACGTTTCTGTTGGAGCACACCAAACACATTTGGTGTCAAATCGCGCATTTTCCATCGATTATTTCTGTTCCTCTCCCGATTTCATTTTACCCTTACTACAAAACTTACCAACAGTCTATATAGTCAGATTTATTAAAATCTTGGCTTTCTGAAAATGTATAGTTTTAATTAGGTTTTACTCAAAGTAAACGCAAAAAATTGCAAAAGTAATCCATCACATGGGAACTCAGTGACACGTCAAAATCCGTCTTCATGGGTTAGGCGAACATCCGTCAAAACACGCTTACATGGGGATGGACACAAGCCGTCAAAACACGCTTATATGGGGGAAAGAGTTAAAAATCAAATTGTTGATCTTATTTGCATAATAAAGATGACAGGTTTTGTTCTCTATTAAAAATTAGATTATGCAGGCTTTCATCGGAAAGTCACTGTTGCGACATGTAAGAATACATAAGCCGTGTCACTTGAAGATTTCAAGTGCTATGATGAATAAATCAAACAATCTTAGGCAAAAGTGACCTTTTTTACCTCCATTTTAAAGAGGTAGCTCTCTCTAACTTGATACAGGTTAGAGATTACAGGATTAGAGAAGTACAGGATTAGAGAAGGATTAGTACAGGATTAGAGAAGAACAGGATTTCCACCTCGAAAGCTGTGTAATTGGGCTGATTCATGTTCTACAGATTGCAATAAGCCTTGTACAGGATCGCTTTGTTCACCTCTCTCAAACAGCAAGATCATAACTGCAGAATGACAACGACAAGTAATGGCTAAATATGAGATTCTTAATAAATAAAGTGCCTGTTTAGGAGTTTCATTGGTTTAACACCATTCAAACAAAGCATTTGTGCTGGCAATAAGTCTATGGGTGGACCTTGAACCATAGTTGGTGTGAGATTTGGATCAGGGCCAAAATTCAACGTCACCAGGATTGATGTACGGTGTGTGTGACCGTGCGAAACAACCGACATGGGCAGGGAGTTTACTCTTCCTATCTCCTAAACTAAACCAGTTCTTTAAGAGCGGAAGGCTGAAGAAAATTACGGTTCAATCTTGGATGGTGAAAAATTGGTTTCATTTTGAAAAATTGGATGGGGAACTAGACAAATTTACCACTGTTCCCATGTGATTGTGTTGAAGTCGTACAATTATATCCTACAAAAGTCAACTTGACCAAACAGCGTGCCAACCATTTACTATTGGAATGTCATAGTTGAAAATGTGCTGATTTATTGGTTTCACTGGTAGCAGCAACTGAAGAATGAAATGATGGTGTAAGGGAGACAACTCGACATGATTTGCCTCCCTTGATTTGTAAAGCTCAGCATCTTGTCCATGATCATAATTAACTACCATTCACTTCCCAGTTAAAATTTTAAAACAGAATTTTATTTAATTTCTTTACTATTCACAAAGTAGCTATACTATATGTACGGTTAATTAATAATGCAGAATTTATTAAATAACAATGAAGTCAGAGGGGTGATAGAATATTGGATTTAATTAAGTCAACATTCACTTTGGATCTGTCAATGTGTTACAGATGTTTTGCTTTAAGAAAATGCGGCTAGCATTCTTGTGACATCATAACAGGGATTCACAGACAGTATTCTTCAAGATTTTTGTCATGCAAAATCAAGTTTTGTCATAAATATTGAGTTTTGTAATAAAAAATTATTTCAATCTCAAATTTGGCAAAATATTGGGATTTCTGTATAAGTTAGTGTGTTCGACTGGGTCAGTTCCATGCTAGGTATTTAGTTCATGGGAACTACATGGACGTGTATTTGAATGTGAGAATTGTGAGATTGTTCTGAGGTCTTCTCAACATGGAATTGATTTTTTTAGATTTATGTATAAACTCATTAACAAGATTTACAGCAGTCAAATTATGGCGAATAGCTCAAAATATCACAGTGGGGACAACTCTGTCACTTTCCGACATGAATTTGAGTATTAAGGTTGAATAAAATAAATCACACATTTTATTGACAAATATGATGAGGAGGGAATCTTTGTTTTTTACTTCTCTCACACAGACCATATATAGCCATTGGTTTCTGTCAAACACTTGCTGTTTAATATAAATAGCATGAAATGAACAATATTCTTCGAGTTACAAATGTACTTGAACAATACTGTTTACTGTGACTCTTCGAACAACTCTATGGCACTATCTTCAAGAACATTATTTTGGCAAAGCTTCGAGAAGCAAATGTTTAAATTCGAAAGAATTTTTTTCTTCCTCTGCTGTCAGCCATAAAACATGTTTGACACGGCACTAATAAAAACAAATCCCTAAACTAAAGTTGTCCATCATTGTTTTTTGTAGGTTACTGGTTCAGTTAGAAGAAACACAGAAATCATTTGATACGTTTTGGAATCAACATGAAGAAAAGTTGAGACAGTGTCTACAGTTAAGGAAATTTGAGGAAAACTTCAAAATGGTGAGTATTTCATATGGATTTCTTCTCCAAAATATGTGTAATTGTCAGTTTTCACACAGACTTATCAAAAGTTTCATAATTTAATTTTTCACAAATACTTGTAATGAATCCCTTCAGAAAATCATCATATTGACATGTAGCATGATTGCCCGGTTATTGGACACTTTATATGAATAAGAGTCTGCAGGTCGGCCATGCAACCATGTATGGCCGAGAAAGTATCACTGGATACAGGACTACATCTTTAGTGATAAATCGTCATAAAAAAATATTGAAGAAAAAATACAGGGAGAGACTGGGAATAGTTGAAACGCAGGGACCATCCACGGTATGAAAATGCAAGTTTGCGCCCAGTTATTGAACACTTTTCCAGTGATGGATTTATTTGAAACTAATCCACTTACTGTCAAATTGTTTGTCCCCCCAGTCTTTAGTAAACATCCAAGAATATTTAAATATGAATCAGCACTGTAGCCCACAAATGAGTTTTGGAATGAGCATCGAAGATTCAACCGGTCCCAAATTTTGCAGTTTTTGAGAGTGCCCATTATCCTTGGCTGTCAATCAGTGCTATTGCCACTGTGAGCCACATGTCATGCTATTGTAAACTGGCTGCTCCTGGAAATGTTCTATTTTTAGACGGAGTGGCGGGGAGAAATGTACATCGTCTGTCAAACTCCGGTCGTGTCGCACACTGAGATTCAGACTGAAGATTCTCCATATTTGTGGGAACATTTTCAGCCAAATTTCGTTGAATTTAATCAAACCTGCAGTCAGGAATGAAACTCTGAAACTGGAGGAAATTTTCTGACGCATTTTTTCACCCAAATTTGTGAGACTTAACGTGCACAAATTCCGTGAGTAAACAGAAATTTATCAGCGTGTCTTTGTAACTCAACTGTAAAATTACATTTGTATTACAGTTGTCATCTAATATTCCCAGAAAATAGCCCCGCTGGGTCTAGGTGTCCAATAATAGGGCCTGTCCAATAACCGGGCAGTCATGCTATGGTGTACTGGGTAGTTCCAGTTCCTTGGAATCAGCCTATCAACTGTTGTCCAGAGTTGCCAAGTTCTGAATTCCAAATTCTGTGAGTTTTTGTAATTGGACGTCCCCATCTACGTGTTAAATATTTTGATTTTACTCTGTGAGAATCCTATTCAACCCATGCAGGCCTTGCATTTTGACGGGGCCGATCGGCCCCGGCCCCGTGATCGACCCCGTGAGCACTTTTCACGGGGATTATTCATCGGCCCCGTCAAATCAGTCCAGTGAGTATATTCCCATATCTTCATGGAACAAATCTAATCCTAGTACTGTGTCTTCTGTCTTGACGACTTGTGCTTGGGCCAAGAAAGAAAATATGTCTATTTTCCGGTTTAAATACCCGACCGAGTCTAAATAAATCGTGCGAGTCTAATAATTTTATCAGCAAATTCCAACGAAATCACTACGAAGGCTGCGTTTTACAACAACAACAACCATAAAGCGACGCGACTACTGTCAGTATACCGTAAAGTGTGACGTGACTGTAGAGCAGCATGGCATGGCGGCCGGTTGACGATCTTTTCAGCAAATAAAGCACCTACTTCTAGGTCGGGAATCGAGAAATCAGCAACGTGATTACGGTTCAGTCGACCTGATCATGTTTATCAGGACAATTTTAAACATATTCTCCATCAACTTCGAAAGAAATCAACTGATTTTATGGCTTGAAATGGCGTTTGTTGAAGCAGTGTTTCGTGGACACGGTAATTTGCAAGTGGTTTCGTTTTCAGCGAAATCGGCGACGACACAGTCCAAGTCGCCGTCACAGTCTAACCGACCGGTACCATTTCTCCACTAAAAAATCCAAAATTTCCCGACTGTTTTATTATGAATGCATTGCAATGAACCCCCAAGATTCAAGCAAGTAATAATTCTTCTTCCATAAGATGGCGTGTTCAAATCGTTGTACGATCCAGTCTCGTTTCTCAAATTGCTCGAATTAGATAGGCGCTGGTACAGATCTCCATGATGTTCAAATTAATTTCCCATTTCATTTTATGGGATACGGACAAAACCCCAGTGGACAAAACACCAACGGACAAAACACCAGCGGACAAAACCCCAGTTGTCAATTTTTTTCTTCTGGCTTTTCCAGAAAATATGTGCACTCCCCCTATGGAAGGCACTGGAATTCCACATGGAATTTTGTATTTTTCACCAAAAATCCTTCAAATTTTACAGCGAAATTTTATCATTCCTGAGGGGAAATCCTTGGAATATATTGTTTTGCATATCAAGTTAATAAATTAAAACGATACTCGTTTTAGTGGTAATTGAAAACAGCAGTCAAAACACATTATTGGCAATTCTTATTTCTACAATATCAGTAGGCTACAATAACTGGTTTCAGCAGAAGTCGTTGAAATATTAAGATTTGCTGGATCCAGTAAAGATAAAAATACCAACATGGAGGGTTTTTCTTTTATTCCTCTATTTTTTTGGTGATACCGGTACTTATAAGATCTTTTGAATATATGAAAATATGGGGGAATATATGTTATGAGGGTGAAAGGGGGGGGGGGCGATATGTCCTGGGAGAATATGTTAAAGTGGGTGGGAATGTTGTACAATCAAGAATAATTTGTAGAGCATTGTATATGGGACAGGAGTAGGCTACTGGACATCAAAATAAAATTTATTTCCAAACAAAGGTTTGGTTGATATATGACCAATAATACATTGTCATGTGGTGAAATTTGAAATCAGCCCCGATGGCCAAAAATCAGCCCCGTCACCCTGCCCCGTCTTATTTCTAGAATGCAAGGCCTGCCATGTTATTTTTGGAAAAGATATTTCTGGAGGTCACAACAGATTTCTGTTAACTCTCAGAACTATTATCTGTGAGACTGGACAGATCTGATTGATACGGAAATATATATATGGGTATATGTACAATACAGACCAGAGCTTTCTTAATATCTAACTGTGAGACTATGACATACGAAATGGTCAACTGCACCAAAAATATACTAATGTCTGCTAGGGACAACTACATTTTGTGGCTACAGTTTAATTTCACATCGCTAAAACAAAATGAAGATGCGCTGAGAATTACTTGGCTGTGATCTAAAATCTTTTTCACCGACTTCGCCAACAATCGTCAAGTTGTCACAAGAATTTCTTGGTCACACCATTATTTTCCATGATGCGTTGGCCAATCCAAAACATTCATTAAGATCTTGTTTTGCTCTTTGTTAAACCTGGACCTTTGTTAAACTTCTCGTCGGGGAAAAAATCCCCAATAAAGAGATAACAAAATCTAATCATGTGAGAGTTTTGTTTTGAAGTTTTTGCATATTGTTGTCCTTCAGCTCCAGTTCTCGGTGGATCGTCATGTAGAGTGGTTAGAGACGAGATGTGAGGAGGTGGGGGATTCTCTGCACGGAGTGGACAACCTCATCAAACAGTTGGACCAGTTTGAAGAAGAATCTCGGGTACGTCGGTCTGACATATTTTTATTGTCGTCTGCGCTACATGTCAGTGTGACTAACGTCACAGGACCTACGAATTAGGGTAGGTATTAGAATTACAACTCGCGCTGAACTCTTGGAAATCCCCCGCCCCAAGTTGAAATCCTGCCAGTGATTTTCATCAAAAATCACCAGAAATTTTCATCAAAAGTAGGTCAGCTCAGAACTTGCTGGTAAGTCTCCTAATGCACCTTCATGCAAGGTCAAGGTTCTAATGTCAACGGTTCTCCTTATTTTGCCGACGAAAGGATTCGGATGGACTCACTCGCTCATTCACTCACTACCGGACAATTTGCAGATGGTAGCCTACATCGTAGGAAAATAATACATGATATGGAAAATTAATAATATAAAAATACATGAGCAGTGTGACTAACGTCACAGGACCTACGAAATAAGGTAGGCATTAGTACTTCAACGCGCACTGAACTCTTGCCCCCCCCCCCCCACCCCAAGTTGAAATCCTGTCTATATTCAGATGGGCACCAGTGATTTTCATCAAAAATCACCAGAAATTTTCATCAAAAGTAGGTCAGCTCAGAACTTGATGGTAACAGTCATCTAATGCATCTTCAGGCCCCAAAAAAAAGGTTCTAATATGAACGGTTCTCCTTATTTTGCCGGCGGAAGGATTCGGATGGACTGACTCACTCACTCACTCATTACCAGACAATTTGCAAATGAGAGCCTATTCCTTAGGAATTGAAAATGGTGTCTGGTAAGTGATCCGATTATTTTATTTCAGGAAGTGCAAATTTCAACTCCAACAAATGAAAAAAACTGAGTAGGTCAATAACAAACAGTCTGTGTGGATCTACTGAAATGTAAAAAAAATCCAGATAATTACAGGGCCTAGATTTACAATTTTTCCTCGCCAACAGCAACTGTTATATAGAGCCTTGCAGAGTTTTTCTTTATCAAATCATACAATGCATATATATCTACTGAATGAGAGTCTCCATTTTGCTGGAATTTATTTTTGTGGAGAGTATGACATTTCAGCATGTGACATTCTGGCAAAAATTTTTTCCACATCTGCAGTTACACGTAACTTAAAAAGACGTGTTATAATTGGGCAAAAAAACTGTTACTTTTTTTTAGATACCATATATGTACATAATGTACAGAAATATATAATTGATTTGCAAGTAGTTGATATTTTTGCAAATTCCCCACCATGTACAAGATATGTTGAGTGAGGTTAAGCTTAGTTATTTGTCAAATCTGTAAAGAATATATCATCATACTTATATGGGCTGTAAAACTTGTCTGTTACATAGTTTTGTCTTTTCTAATTCTGACTCACTTGGTCAATTTTGACTGAATTTGACGTCTGGACAATCATTATCAAATTTTACGTCTTGGTAGTGCTATTTTCTGTCTGTATGTTTATTTGTTAGAAAAAGCTGAACATCTTTATTTTATGATATTTTATGCCGTTCACAGATGCGATTGATAATTTATTGTCTTGACTGCTACGTGTCCGAACAGGGGAGGTAATCAGTGTTTGCAGAACAGTGAAAGGGAGATTACCCCATTAAATTATTCAGAAAAGTGAAATTTAGCTGGAAATTTCAAAGATATTGTCATATCATCTTCCATCAATTGTTTGTAAATTAAGTTTACAGATTCAGTTTAGATTCAAGATTTCAGTTTCTTGGGAAATATATTGAATTGATATGATTTTTCATGGACTATATCTACAAGTTCATCATGAGAATCTTTTTATCGAACTTTTATCGTTTAAATAAAAGTATTTTGTTTCTTGTTACTGTGCTTATCTTTTTTAACCATCTGCATCCACACTTTCTTTTTTCAAGTTTTATGCAAAGTTATCTCCCTTGTCCAAGGCAAGAGGTACATGTAAACTATTTCTTCTAATTGTTCAGATGACAAAACTTAAAAAAAAAAATTCTTCAAACATTCTACAAATTTCAGTAGCTGTCTTTACAGTTCTTGGGATGAATAACATATTCATGCCTTGTACAGTATTTAGCCTCAGTTGACATACAGATGGTCTAATTCTGCTTCTAAGCTGGTACAGTATATCACTTTGGGCACACCGGTTCTCGTCAGATCACCAAAGTTAAGCAACGGTGAGCTCGGTCAATACTTGGATGGGTGATCGGGTGTTGTACTGGCTGGGCTGATCAGTGTCCAGGATAATAGAAACTGTGGGCACTCTCGTGTTCTGGCACATGTAGGCACCGTCGTGAAAAGACTGAAAAATGTTGAAGACGACGTTAAATCCTACTCACTCACTCCTTGTACCACTAAAATTAACTGTTACCTTGCAAAACTTTCTCTGAGGCAATTATTCAATTTTGTTTTGCATAATTCTCCCAGAATATTCCATCATTATGAACCATTTACATATCAACTCAAAATGTTTGTGTCAGATTTTACATGCAATAATATCTCGGAAAGGATCTGTAAGTCAACTGGTAAATCATCATTGGAACAGCTATAATTGACTTGATTTGATAGATACATGTATGACTATACCATATACGTGCCTGAAATATGTGAATCTTGGTTCCGTTATCGTTCATCATCTTCATTCAATCAGTCTCTATGCTGTGGAATTATTCATGAAAAACCCTCATCATTACAATGGCTATTTTTTTCATGATAATTAGATTACATTAATTATACATGTACGTGTCATGATTATAGTCTGACAATTAATCAGATATGATGCTTTACTTCATTGCCTTCCTTTGTTTCAAGCCATAAGAAAGATCTTATCTGACTTCACAGACAGAAATGTAGGGAATCATAATGAAGTCGCTGTGGTACATCTACAATGAGAGTGGTCCATTCTCCCATTGTCCAAGTTTGAAGCCTCCTATACTGTCGGTGTAACACTCTCTGACTGCTTTCGGCTGAGACTTTTATTTTTTGTTGAACACAGTGCCTCATAGGAGCAGATACAATTACATGATATCAACCCAGTATCAAGGGGGAATAACCCAATGACTACAAGAGATACAGAGTTATGATTGAATTGATTAGGAACTTGCAGTATGTAAGGCCTGATGCAGACCAAGCGTTTATTCCCATTTGTGGAACATTCAGCGTATGCACATCCAGTCTTTATCTTTTTCAGTCGCGACCGGAAGCATTTATATGAGTGAGATGGAATATACAAGCATGTCTTGTGCAAGAATGAACTAGTTATTAACTCAACTATTTTAATCCTACTTTACATGTAGCTGTGATAAACTGAGTCCACTCCGTTTCTTTTGATAACAGATGATGTTGATTGGCCAAGAGCCATTTGCATAAAAGCTGTAATTTTGACATAGATTAGCCTCCAGGGGTCTGTTGCCTCGGCATACGATAGTGGGCATAACCTCCTGCTCCTGGAGTTGTCTTACATCTGTGAATTTCTTTAGCCGATCCTCATGTCTGTATCTGTGTGGCTTAATCATTGTTATGATAGCTGACAATCACACATGCCGAGATAAAAGTGTATTTTCTCTCCAGAGTGTCGATGTCCAAATCCCGCATATCAATTTAAATTGTCACTTTCTGTATGGGTGTCACTGTCAAATTTCTGCTGGCAATATCATCGTACATGCTTCTGTTTGGTAGAACTATATATATACTCATCATTGTGATTCAAGCAGACACGTGTGAAATGGCTGTGATGGAGAAGACAGAATTTATTTCTTGAGAAACTGAAAATAGAGGTAAAAAAGAGGTAAAAAATGGAGGTAAAAAAAGGTCATTGTTGTCCGATAAATTCAAGAATATATCGAATGAAGAGACCTCTGCCATAGGCGACCATGGACATATATATCCACATTGGATGGTATTGAAAAACAAATTGTCATGTGTCTAATTTGCGTAAGGAACTAGACCACATGTTTTGTTCTCTAGTAACAATTCTATAACATTTGTGTCAATAACATCGAGGCATGGTTTTAGCATGGTTACATGTATGTGAAATCAACACATGTCAAGTGCAGGTGTTCATTGGGAGATTCCATTTCACAAGTCCACTGAGAAAAGGGACGTCTGCTTTCATACAAGTAACAATCGAATAAAATAAACAAATAAATTACAATATGAAATTTCTTTCTCAAGTTTAACTGTTGTTTTCATTGTGAAGTTGATTAAGAAATGGACACAAATAGATATATATCCGCGTAATTTCCACACAGCTGACGGAGCTGATCACTCCCCATTTCAGAGACCACATAGATTCATCCCCTGACATTGGCACGATGCCAACCAAGACGGGAGCATCAGTGGACGAGTATTTTCAAGAAAGGGGAGAATGGTTGTCAGAGTTTAAAAAATGTTTTCAACTTTTCATTATAATCTTTGTTGATAATCAATTTGGGTAGTGCAATGGAATAGAAATAATGTTTTCATAGGTGTGCTCAGTGGTTATTTATGCACGGTTATTGTGGGAAAGTTTATATTTTAGGGCAAGGGTGAAGCTCGCGCCCTAAAATTTATAAACTTTCGCTATATGCATTGATTAGACTATGCACATTTTCAATGAAAAACAACTGTTACGACATGTAGCAATATATAAGGTAAGTCGCCTGAATATTTTGGAACGTTTTGATGAAAAAGTCAGAAGTAATTAAGCAAAAATGACCTTTTTTGCCTCCATTTTAGAGAGATAGTTCTCTAACTTGCTGAAGAAGAAATTTGAATGAAATACAATGATCTATATGCACATCACATAGTGATACATGCTATACAGTACTTGTATCTTGGGAAATATCTTACCAGAACAGCTGATATATTGGTCCACCAACATCAAATAGAAAATCAACCCCAAAAACCTGCTTCACTTGATGAAGTTTCTATTTTTTTTCAGATTCATTTAAGACATGATCGGAATTCATGGTGAGAAAAACTAGGTCAAGATGTTTTTGACAGATTTCAATTTACATTATAACGTTTGATGTAGAGACTGCATGGAACAATGAACATTACTAATGGAAGATTAGAAATGATGAGATCAACTTAGATAGATGCTCAGTCTTGATTAAAATCTATTGTCTTTGTGGAGGCTCTAGAAAGTGGGCCAACTTTGTGATGCTTGCAGATTGCAATTCATATCTCAAGGTGTGATGCGTAACTACTATGTGACAGACAGTTAGAATCTTATAATTCCAGTTTCATCACGTAGCGAAGATTACGATAGTAGCTTCAGTAGGAATTCCACCGGGAAATGTTATTCCCAGAATTACTTCAGTTTCATATTTATCCATTATCCAGAATGGAAAAAAATGCAGGATTTTGAAGTTCTCCCTTTGTTATATCTTCCATTTTAATCAGATTAAAGAAAAAATCTCCCAAATAATTTTTCTTCAGAAATTTGCACTATAAGCTCTGTGAAATAAGATTTTCCATGGAAAGAATCCATTCAATATGATGGTTTTGGATGTGTTTACTTTGCGAGGAGTGTCTGTAGGGTGCCATCGTATTTCTACATGAAAGCGAGGCTCTATCCCCAGTGACATAATTTTTGGTCCATGTGACATAACAAAAGTAACATCTTCAATCACGTTCTTTGCCCTCAACGTTAACGTTACTTCCACGGAACTACATGTAATATGTCATTCTCCCTCAACTCTGACGTAATTTTACCTCACCTCTGACTTATCTAATGGCAACACTCATGCATAGCACGCAGTAGAATTGCTCTGTTTCCGACGTATAATACAGGCCTCCCAGAGTGGCATAAAATTTTGCCAACAATGAGTAAACAGCATAAAATAAATATAAAAAAAAAATCCTAAAAAATTTGTGTTGGAAAAAATTTTGTCAGTTGACGAACTGCACTCAAAATCTCAGAAATCTGATATTGGGCATGCCCAAGAGTTACAGTATAGTATAAAACTAACTCGAGTAAGCCGCACCTGCAGTCAGACTGGTGAAGCTCAGACTTTTTGCGTATCAGCATATTTAAAGTCATCACCAATAAACGGTAGAATGATAGTAAAGGATAGAACGGTAGAATCTCATAAAAAAATAGATGACAAAAGCATAAAAAGCATAAAATTTCCTTGAAAATAGCATAAAATAATCATAAATTTTAACAAAAATTGGCATAAAATCATAATTAAAATTCCTGAAAAGTGGCTGGGAGGTCTGTAATAGATTATCCCTAAAAGAATATGCAAATTCGTAAAGAAGTGATGGAGGAATTATGGAAAACACGGTCAGACGAGTTCCCCTTCAAGATATGTTTTAAGTACAAATGATGTAGGGTTTTCGAAATGATTGAAGACAAAATATTTTTCTTGGCATTTGTGGAGTAAACAGTCTTTTTGTTTTCATCCTCTATTAAATCAATAATTATAAATTGATAGGCTTACTTATGAGAAATAATATCCTGTCTTCTGGCAACAATCACCGTAGAGAGCCTCATTTAATGAGATGGTCTGTTTCAGCAGCATGGGATGATAGATGCCCCTTCAGCTGAATTCTGACCAGTCGTGTCAATTTTTATGAACGACAACCATGACCATTCTCCTTAATAGAGTTAACAGGATTTTGAAGCCATAGCTGTCTGGATATCTAGCTGGCATGCATCCATGAAGTTCAATTTACCCTAGCTATCAAGCGGAACGATCTTTGAGATATTTACTGGTGATTTTCTCTTCGCCTCTGTCGTGCCCTGATATCTGGTCGAGAAATCAATTTTGATCATGAAAAATAATTATATTCAGGTGAGTGAGTTTGTCGGGTTATCATATGTTTTATATGCTAAATTACTTCTCTGTCAGTGGAATTAAATGTATCGTGATTTGATAAGGGAAATCATTTAGATCTTGCGGCACTCGGACTTGTCGCCATTGACTTGTGTTTGGACAGAGTCAGACTTGATCTAAATTGTATTATCAGAAGCAAATTAACTTGTGTAACATTGGATCAGACCAGTGTGAGATTGCACCAGCACTCATCAAACAGCCTACATCACTAGACTCTCACACAGTCCCTACACAGGCAAATCAAAATGCAAAAGAACCACGAGGGATCGTAGCTGTATGCATCTTCATTTTATCCAGCCAATTTATATGTTCCCACTTCGAACCTGCCTTGATTTATCTGACCCCCTTCAGTGTTAAAAATCTGAGGTGTAAATTTCACCTACGATCGAGAGACGAACCAATCAGAACGTACACGCCGATTGTGAGTAGGATGACACCATCCTCTATTAGCGGCGTCATTCCTCCTAATATGATGTTTGTATTAGCCAATCAAAAACGTTCTTCTACGACCCATTTCAAAGTTCAAATGTTTTCGAGGTCAGTGTCATCTCTTGTCTATTTATAAGTTCGTTGAACTTTGAAGGGGGCCAGATATATCAAGGGAAGTTCGAAGTGGGAACGTAGAAATTGACTTGATAAAATGAAGATGGGCTGCAGGTTTCACAGGCTGAGTACGGTATTCAAATTGCATACTCATACTCATCTTCCATGACGCAACGCTCGATTTTTGTTTCTAGTTCATTTGCTTCTGGACTATATTGTCCAACAAAGAGAATAGATTCAGTTGATTGGAATTTTCATGTAACATATTATGATCTCAATGATTACATAGAATTCAGACCTTGCGTTTTGAGGGGCGCGATTGCAGCCGTCCCTCGCGCTCGCTCCCTATTGCGCACTTAAAACGCATCCCCAGCACGCGATTTATAGCGCACCTTCATTTCGATTGTTTAATTTCCTTTCCTATTGGAAAATGCAACGAATATCTATCAATTGCACGCTGAAAAGGAGGATATCCTTCCCACGTTGAATCTGACCGGGGCGCAGCCATGTTTTGCAGAACGACATCATGGGATTAATACTGGAAGTTGGAAAGTCGAATCCCAGGAGATCCGACGTTACAGTATGGCAGCTAGAGGAAACTGTGAATCTGTCAACATCTTTCGCTTGGAACGTCGATGACATTGGTTATATAACGAATCATTTCAAGTTTATAGCTTCCTAATGTTGAAAACTTTTTAAACCCCATTACCATTATTGCTGGTACAATCGAGCTGCCTTCTCCATCCCATTCGACTTTCTCACAAATAAGGCCTCACAGTGAGGCATGTCGATATCCAAATATTTATTAAAAATAGAAATCACTCCCCTTGTTAACTGTTACGCTGCTAACTTGTTTAGCATTTGTGCATCTAAAAGTGTTCATTTTTCTAAATTTACTCCGTTTTTTTGTTAATTATCTTACTTTCTCCTCCCATTTTTTTCTACTGATTGATAAAATATAAAAATAAAAAGCTCCATTCAAAGATTGTGAACTTCGCTTACAAAATATCATATATCTTATTGGGTTTTTAACATAATTTTAATAAAAATAATAATTCCAAAACTTGTATCATCACGAATACTGCAGGCCCACATGGTGGGCCCGCAGCACACTACACTGCGGCCACTACGTGTGGCCCCCAGCAGCGAGACAGTTAAGTCTGATAGAGCTATTTGCCGCTCTTGGTCACTCCCCTTGGTGACTTCAAGGGAGTGATTTGCCACTCCCCATGCTTTTTTCAAACTTCAAGGTCTGATAATTGTTCAGCATTGTAATTGATTGCTATTGTCAATTTGCTAAGTAAGCAAGCTTAAAACAAGAAGCATTGTGTTAGTTTTAGTGGTAATTAGTTTAATCAGTGAAGAAAATATAATCTTGTGAAATGTATTTGAGACTGGAAGTGACAAGTCGCAATTAGTGTAGAAATCCTACTTTCTAATGGTGAAACAGCTAGGAGGTACTTTATGGTCTGAGGACAGATTGATTTAGAGGCGGGTTTATAAACTTAGAGATTAAGAAACTCAAAGCCTCAACTAATCATAATTGTTTGTTTAATACCACAAAGCCTTTGTTGAGGGGAAGTAAACTCTCAGTTAGGGGTGTTATACTTTTATTACACAAGTGACAACTTGAACTTTGTGGGGTTGGTACTAGATTATAGTGAATGCATTATGGGGATATATACATGTGCATCCACCCTGTAGGTTATTCAATCAGGACTCTTGTAGCTCATGTAAGGAGCCAATGAGCTCTTGTAGCTCATGAGCTGTGATGCACTCTATGGATCTGTCCATGTGCCGAGACAAGTCTTTTTGGCAGGTCCAGGGAAAAGTCCCCCTGTTGTTTATTTGTTCATTGTAAACACTCGGTGTAAACTACATTGATATAGAGATCTGCAGTGGGTTGGATTTCTGGAGGATAGTCCTTGTTGAACTTGGACAAGCGTGCAGCTTTGGTCGGGATTTTCTTAATCCATCATCTTGTTTGTCTGCTAAGTTCAAGTTGCGGCAGGGGAAATGATTTGAGCTGTGTAGAACAAGTTTTACCTATTGACGGCAGATGTTTTGAGCTGGGACGAGAGTTTTTCTGAAACGCATCCACTGGCCATCGCAATATTTACAGTTCCTGATTTACTGCGGACTGCTGAAATTCTCTTGCACAAAATTCCCAAATTTGTATGGATATTCGTAAGACAGACTCCATGAGTTGTTGAAAAAAACTGAACTTTTCAAAAATACTTACTTTGAAAGGCTTTAACATAAATTGTTCCCATGATGGCCATAATAATTTGAAGTTCTGTCAACTTGTTAGAAAAAAAAAAAAAAGAAACTGGAGGAATCATTATAAATAAATAAATCATTCATACTTGAAATCGAAGAAGAAAGTTTAAAGAAACGAACGTGATACTTATAGCTCACAGGCGGTGATGAGGTAATCGTGTGGACATGTGGCGTATTTAAACAACCCCCTAAACTTAACACTGGTGACATTTATGGGTGTTGTAAAATCTATCTTAGTGCAGTTGCATGATCGCTGAAAACCCCCTAGCCTGTGGAGACTGGAAGTTCTTGCACATTGCAGAGAAATGTGACTACTCGTTGACGTAAATAACAGACGTGGGTGAGATCAACGTGTAATTAATTACCATTACACTGCCCCCAGTGGGCCCGGCTTTAATCACAGAGAGAGCTTTTACACCATAGCCTTCTGAACTACAAAACTGGCATGCTCATGAGGTTGTCATTTCGTCAATCATTTAGATCTAACAGCTAGGGGCTGTATGTTCCTGTACCTATACTACAACCCAGACAAATGAATTTATTATACAGTACTGTTACTGTATGGTCATTTGGTGTTTGAGCTACATTAAGTTATTGCCTTATTGTGTGCCACTGTTGAGACAATACTACTCTGAGGGCGAATGCTCTACTCAATAGGTCAGTTAAGGTGAACACAGTTGGATTTATTTAACCTGGGATACCATTTTTGCTGACATTATGAGCTCTTGTGCTTGTTTACTGGTGAGTTGATTTCATTTTCTTTCTTTTTGTCTATTCTGGATACATTCAATTAGAACAACAGTTCAGTTAATGTGTTTTTGGTTGGAACATTTTTTGAACTTTTTTTTGAAAAGTTTCATGATATGGTTCTTTCAAGTAACGTTGACGCCAAAATTATCACTTGGATAAGTGTTTTAATAGCTCATCTGAAGGAAAAATTTCTGAAAGATTAAAACATTCTGAGTCAACTAAAAATATGGCAGAATTTGGCACCCAATTTCAGGTGAAATGATGCAACCCATAACTGACTAACCATATTTCCCAGCCCTTGTCAGTCTTTTGACGATTTCTTCTCAGTGGATTGGATGTGGTCATGAAAATTCTCCCACTTGTCAATATAAACATGAGGAAGTCTTTGAAAAACAAAATATGATTTTTTTTTTCGTACATGTATTTACTACAGTTATTTGACTTGGATTGTCAGTTGGGCAATGTATGAGCCCAAACTCGTATCAAATTACATGTGCAACTGGTACTCAATATAGAACTGGAGTGATATTAGCCCAGTATAAAGTCAAATTCACCCGAGAAATACAGGAAAATGAAATATACAATGTAAAATGAATTTTGAAAATGTTTTGATTAATATTTTTACTTGTAGGTGAAAAGTGGAAAATGATGGTGCAGTGGTTGTTTGACACTTATAGATCGATTTGACTCTGCATTTGGGGTTAGCTGAATTAAGTCCATTTGACTGAAATAATGTACCAAATAAATGTGAACATGAAATTATTTAATTTTCATATTTCTTCTTTCAGTGTCTTCCTCATGTCTAGATTGACAAGTGGGAGAATTTTCATACTCATACTCCAATCATTGAGATTGGGAAGAAATCGCCAAAAGAATGAGAAGGGTTGGGAAAAATTGTTATATAGTTAATCAGTTAATACCCTATATTTCTTCTAATTATTCAGACGGCAAACTTAACTTCAGGAATCTGCGAAGAGAAATTCTGCTAACATTTTACAAATTTCACTAGCTATCTTTACAGTTCTTGGGATAAATAACATATCCAGGCCACAATATTTAGCCTCAGTTGACATAAAGATGGATTTTTCCTGCTTCTAAATCAAAAAATGCTGTTTGAATAAATTAGAAGAAATAGGGACTGTTTCTTTCAGTCAGCATTCAATTTGTTTGTGGATTTTGTGTCAAAGAATGTTTGAAATTTGTGATACAGCCAGATCACAGTAGTTTCATTTTGACTTAAAGGTTATACCAAATGACTCTATACTACTTTGCATTAAAACATATCCAGTAGTGTCCCAAACAACAAATTAGTATTTTTTTCTCGAATAATATCGTTGAAGTGGGTTTTAGGACACGAATAGCACACATGTGGGGGAAAACGTATTGGAGCCGTGACCTCTGGTGCATGACGTCACAACCTGATTAATATTGCGCCGTAAACGTCATAGTCTATGACGTCGGGCGTTGTTACAAAAGATTCACCCAACTGTGGGAGTTCTAGCGTGATGTCGCTGACATTTGGACGTCACAACAGGCATTTCAGCGAGATCGTAATCAGGTTGTGACGTCACAGGTCAAGCGGTCACAGCTTTCGCCGTTTTGAAAGGGGCATGAAATTGTCGCACTTTACTGCTGCTATTTCCAACCTTGGGCAGTTTGAAAACATACAAAAATGTAAAACAAGTCTATATGATCACCTCTACTACAATTTAGCACAAAAAAGTAGCAGATTTTGAGACCATTTTGTATAACCTTTAAGTTATGTAATATTAACAATACATGATCACAAAAAACCAAAAACGATTAATCCATTTGGTCGGACGTGTAGCACAGCTGGAGTCAGACAGCATGAATGTGTGAAAGTGACGCAGCATCCAGAAGGATTATCATACAAGAAAGTCAGAAAAAAAAATTAAAAAATTAAACAGTGTTTGGAAATGATTGTTACATATTTGAGTCATGATATAAACTATGATTTAACGAATTCAAGGCTTAACAAGAAAAACAAAAGTTTTTTCTTTTTTTTTATGGACCAGAAACAAATACTCATTTTTTGGCCTGAGAGCAATCCCACTAAACCACAAACTTAAGCTCAAAGGAACATCCTGTTTAATTTCCAGCACAGCTTGAGTTAAAAAAAAAGGTGATTTGTCACATACATGTATACAAGTTTAATCTGAAATACACGCACCTGACTATGCCATACATGATGGTTATGTTTTTATCTCAAAAGAAATTATCAAAGATATTTTAAATGGTGGATTCTTGATGTATTAAAATTAATTTGAAGTATAAAATATCACAACAGAAAGCAGTTTCTTTAGTGTTTCGATTTCAATCCAAAATTTTATTATAAACAAAAAAGCTGTTCAGATGTGGATAAATTGTGTACCTAATAACCCCATTCACAAGTTAGCGGGATGT